>JAYJLX010118641.1:0-12601 GCA_036873525.1 Chalinula nematifera
GACTCTTCGACAACCTTAAACGACATAGGAGAGAGGAAATTTATGAAATACAGTGAGACTCTATGAAAGCGGTGCATAGAGTGATTTTTCTTAATGCAAATGCAGTGGGCTTTACCTTCTTTATACTGGCAACCATGATACCTTCCAGTTCAAGAAGCCATTTTTCAACTTGACCTTTGGCATCTGCCGTTGAGATGGTTTTAATCAGAGGCACAATCTAAACACACACAAATACACACACTCAATTATTAAACATGACAGTTAAGGTGATAACCCAGCTAACCTCTCCCTCTGAGCTCTTCATGTGGGTAATATCCATCTCTTCAGTAAACTCGAGGTTCGCGATACCTTCGAAACATTTCTTAAGATGAGGTTGAACTTTAGTCGGGTCTTTGGTTTCGGAGAGAATCTCCAACATTTCGTCATTCGACAAGAAGAAAAACCGAGGGAAATAGAGACGCTTCTTTTCAAGATATTCGTTAAGACCCTGGAAAAGGAAAATAAATGTAATATACGTACATGTACATGAGAATTTAAATGTAGTACATTTGTATACAACTGCGTACGTACTATACATATACATGTACATGTACTTGCACTGTATACAATGTATGAATAATTTCTAATGTACTGTACAGTTGTATATTACCTTTTGAATTAACTCGAGGTTTTCACTGGATTTTTTCAATCTACCCAACATGTCGTCTATTGTTGAAGTTACAACAAGTACATGTGGATCCTGGTAAATGAAAATCAATGAATTAATCAATGTACATGTAAACGTACATGTACATACATGTACATTATATGTACATATACATGTACATGTATATGTTTGATTAATTGAAGTCAACGTACAACAATGGCTCCTATCATGATCTCTTTCCAACTCTTGTCAACCTGAGTGAATCTACGTCCTTCCTCAGGCATCTGAGCCATAATGTCGGGAGAGGAGAAAATGGGCTCTAAATAAAGCCAAGTGGACTGCACATGCAACCATTCGTCGATGATCTCCTGAACATTTATCAACCTTGCTTCCCATTCCCTTGAAAACACAATATACATTAGAGTCAATAAAATGTGTATATACCGTACATGAACATGTATGTACAAGTACATGTACATTTACTGTAAGTAATCCTTACTTAATTTCCTCTTCAAAAGGTTTAATGAAGGGGGAGCCCCTCATTGTTTGTGTCTTAACGATGTGATCATCCAAAAGGTTCTGAACGTCATCAATCTGTGATATGATGTGTGTATCTGAGTCACGGTACTTGATCAGCACAAACGATACCTGGGTGAAAGCAAAAAAGCAGAAACAAAAAAATGGTGGCTTTGAAATTACGAATGCTGCTGTTAACAAACATCGTCCCATTCTGTCATCATCTTCTCCATGGCTTTCTCAAGAGAATGTTCTTTACTAGCCCCCTCACTGATTGCCTCAAATTTCTCCAGATGCGATTCCAAGTTCATTTCAATGTACTGTCTGAGATTGCTACCCTGTGAAAGCAGAGATCAAAAAGGTTATACATGTACATACAGTACAATGTACAAGTACATGTATAATGTAATTTACATGTACAGGTATGTGTACTGTTCAGTACTGACCTCATGTGGTGTCAGATCTTGACCTGCGATATCACTCATCTTAACCCAGTGTCTTTCTCTAAGGCCAGGATTAAACAAAGCCCCAATGAGTGGGAGGTTTCCTTTGAAATCATCAACCCTGGCTTTAGTCTGCAACCATATAACACTATGATGGCTTAAAATGTATTATTTTAATTGTAGCTAACCTTCTGTGCCATTTTCAGTGGGTTATCATCGTCACTGAACGTCCTTTCAAGTTTGTAAAGAGTACGCCAGAATGTTCCAGTTTCGTTCTCTACTGCATCAGGATCAACTCCATTCATTGGACCATCCATCCATGAACTGCATAATATAACAATTAATAGTACAGTATTATTCCGCGCAGTACACATGTACATTGTACATACTCTGTTTTAGTCTGAAATTCCACTATAGTGGAGTACAGCTTGAGATAAGGCTCTAGAGTATTGACCAATTTGCTCTTCACTGGATATTGGGTCAACTCCCATTCAAACATATCCTCTTCGCTGTTAAATCCTTCGATCTAAAAATTAAACATAAAACAAAAATGAAATATTATTGGTGAATTTTTTTGAGGTTGATTACCTTTGTCTGTGCTTCTGCAAGCTTCGCATGTAGCCCTTCAGCCTTTTTGAGGTATTTTCTAACCTCTTGTATGTCACCAAACGTAGTGAACTCTTCCATTTGCTTGACGTAGCCCTGCAATTCCATCTCAAACCTCTCACGCCTCAACTACAACAAAGAAAACCATCTCTAACTACAGTACACTCACAGTATTGTGCATAAGTCTGTAAGGCTGATAAGGAATGGAGTTTACCTTCAGACCATCCTGAGCCTCTTGTCTGCTCTGTGCAATGATATCATCATGCTCGTCAAATATTGCTGGCATTCTGTTGTACCAGTTGAATGTTTGTGTGTTAATGTTCAATTCTTGTTTAGTCAACGTGGTGTGGTTGATCAGGAATAATACCCGCCTTCTGGCTTGCAACATTTGATCTTCCAATTGTTCCATTTCTGTCTTTCTAACTTCATCTATTGCGTTCTTTATGTCCATCAGTTGTCCTGTAGTGTTAGGAGTCACAAGTGCCTGGTCAGCTATCTCTTCGTACCTCTTTCGAAGCCTAAAATAAAAAAAAACAATTATTATTATTATACTTGTTAGAAAAAAAAGCATGTCATTTTAAGTTTGGTAAACTGAACATGTACATGCATGTATAAAATTAATTTATTTTAGAACTTGCTAAAATTTCACATTCTAAGTACATGTACAATGTACATGTACAGTACATACATGTACACTGTACATGTACATGTATTGTACATGTTCCTGGGAAAATCTATTATCATAAACAATAGCCTTTGTACATGTATTAGATCATTGTACATGCATTACATCTTGACCATTTTCCTGCCACAAAAAGAACTTTACTTTTTTCTTTTAATCTAATTTCAGTATTATACACATGTACATGTATACACAACATACTACACATGTACAGCTACATGTAACATCTATATATAGTACATGTAGTATACATGTACTATATGCACATTATATATGTGACCAATTCGTACTTATTATTCATAGCTTGATTATCTTGACACATCCTTTTAATCAAAGTATCAATCAATTCTTTAGTTTCTTTGACCAGTCCGTAGCATGCTTGATCCAACTGGAGGTTGAACAATCCCAACTGAGTAGTCTACAAGAATGGGGTAATAATGAATGGGCGTGCTAATGACCAGGGGCTTACTCATTTAACATCTTTGTACAAGTAATCAATGTGCATTATTAATACCTTTTCTATTCCGTACTGCAATTCATCTTTCAGCTCTTCGTAACGCAGTACCATCTTCTCGTATTCCAAGAATGAATGCTCTTCACTGAGAAATGTCTGCAAGTCCTCCTTATACTAGACCAGTGAAGAACATTACATGAACAAACGTACACACATCAATGACTTATTTAGCAACTATTTTCTTGCCCTGGTTAACCTTGCCAGTAGTGAGGGGCTTGTACGCATCAAACAACTTCACATGTTCTAGTGGAAGTTTCATTGCTTCATTTAAAACATCACGAAACTAAGTAATGCATAGAGAAAGAGAGAATTGAAGTAAGCACATACATGTACATGTATACATGTATGTACGGTACATGTACATATATTCTATACATAAGTACTGTACTGTACTAGATTTACCTTTTTCTTTGCTTCATTGATAATTGTGACATCAATACTGGGGCTCAAGCAAGGCCTCTTGGAATACACACTCTGAAACAGGAAAAACCAATCATACCCTCCAGTACACTACATGTACATGTATATATGCGTACCTCATTCGGGTAGAGCTGTGATTCAACTCGTGGCACTGATGATATGACTTCTATCATTTTATCGAATGCATTCAATGCTACCACCTGTATGTACATTGACAGAGAGGGAGGGAGGGAGGGAGGGGGAAGGGGGAAGGGGGGGGGGGGAGAGAGAGAGAGAGAGAGGAAAAAAAACTAATGTACTGTACACACAATGCAGCAGTATTGCAAAAAGACTTATGTATTACTACTATTCTACATGTACACATACATGTACAGGCAGCTGTGTATAGTAGCTATATACAAAGCAGCATTTACTCTACCTCGATCCCATTAAGTGAAGGTTCAAACAGAAGTTCTCCTTTATCAAATACTGCATTTAGCACAAATCCAGGGAAAACCCCTTCTATCTGCTCACCCTATAATCAATACAATTAAATAAAACAAATAAGCTGTACTTAATTAACACAGAGTACCTTTTTAGGGCACAGCACCCTTAGATACTCCTCAATACTCTCCAGTGCTAGCCTCCTGAGAATATCAGTCATTAACACAGCCGCGCTCTCAAAGAACTGGTCAAGTTGAGGCAGTGGAATTTGCTTCTTTTTATTTCCATTATAAAACAAGTTCTGTACTTCGGGGAACCATCTACATGCATAGACGTATAGTATGCATGCTACACCTCACTAAATGAACACTTGATTAAGTACTTTTTCAATAATATCTTTTTGCATGTCTCCAAGTCCTTCATAGCCAGTTGCTGGTACAGAGTGAGCTCCAATGGTTCCGGGTATGTAGTTAGGGAGGAGCTGTTGACCAGTCTTAGTGTACTATATAGCAGGATGGTGGTTTCGCCCATTTAATGTATGACATATAATTAATACATGTACATGTTAATAGTTTAATACTTAACACTGTACATGTAATATACTGTATAAATGTAACTGGCCCATTTCTGTAAACGTATACACATTCACATACGCATTTACATGTACGTACATACATGTATATATTGTAAATTTGTAATAATTACATGTACATTGTATACTACATGTATGTTAATGTACTGACCCGTAATCCCTGTACCAGTTGTTCAGCAGTTGGGCCATTATAGGGTTGGTAATGAAAAGATTACTGTTGATGGCCACGTATGCTTGGACTGTTCCTTTATTCCACGGTTTTGGAACTACATTTAATCTACAAAAGAAAACCACACCTCCACTTATACTTGTACTGATTAATGGTAAATTGTTAAGCTTGATACAGTACATTAAAATTTTGTAAACTGCAAGTGACTTACTCTTTCCGATGTGGTGGAACTTCTGCTTCTGGCTGTTTGTCAACTTCGTGTGGATCCTTCAAAACGAAATCAACTACAGGGTGATGGCCAGGGGTGGACACACAGTAATATGATACAATAACCCTAATATACTCCCATGCATGCAGTAGGTGATCTCTACATTGAACCTCCACCGCAATTATCATTGCGTACCTATTGATTTTTTAACCCCTAACATGTAATCATCTCTCATCTCATCGCACAGTTTCTCAAGTAGTCCAGCCAAAGGTGGAGACATCTGGAACACAACAATAAAGATAACTCACAATCACATTACCATGAGCTTCTTGAACCAACCTTCAGTTTACCACTGAGTAGATCCATTACATGGTCTAACCACGATGATTCCAATGGTGCCACATGTTCTATATCGATGCCTCTTTGAATGTAGTACAAATAGCGCTAAAAAAGATACAACTTATAAACTTGCACAGTAACACATACATGTAGTAAGGTCTAGTACATGTAGATCGAACTATCATAAGCACAGAATGTACTCTTAGTATTATTAATACACTATAGATGTATGTGTATTTACCAGAACATTCTTTTCATCACTGTCCTTCTCTTCCGCATGTTCTTCATCATTATAATTCCTATAATAAATGTACTGACATAATTATATTATACTATGTGTATATGCATTATAATATTCGACACTGACATCATCATTCTGACTAAAGCATGCCGGAAATCCTCTCTCTTCTTCATGGATGTGGGCATGGGAGTGGGCTGTGCTGATGATTGGACCTGACGTTGTCTGGAAGGGGGCATTGGGGCTCTGTTATCCCAAGACAGACTCCTGGTTCTATCTGAAGCTAATGAAAATAGCAAGAGGATATCTTAGAATGATTTCAATGCCGGTAGTACTATCAACAAGTAAGCAAAAGTCTATGCTTTACTTGCTTGTGTATACATATAATGTAGCTATATACAAATTATATATATATAGTATAATTATATATAATATACCATAATTTGCTATTTTCGTTTGTTTAAATTTGGTTTTAAAATTGTCAGCTGAAAATTTTCGTTGTTGTTACAAGGCGCCATTGTCTTATTGTCTTACTAAAGCATGTAAAACCACAATGGTGATAAAAATTTTCGGTTGAATGATTTCGTCATTTCAGCTGATGACGAAAATATTTAGTCACGAAAATAAAGCAAATTGTAACGGTGCAGTTATGCCAACCGAGCCCCACCCAACTAATGCATCCACTTCCTATCCTAGTAGTGCTGGTACCCTCTCCAATATTATTCACCTCTACTGGATGTACTCCTGGCTCCATTTGAGGCTGTTCTTGCTGCTGGAGGTCTTAGTAAAGAAGGAAGGCCAGCAATGGTGTTAGTTTGGAGTCGATGGCCAGAACCCGATTTTGGAGAAACTTCTGGAAAAAGTTTGAAAGTAGGGGGAGATTCCTGCCAGCTTGGTTTTTTACGATGCTGCAATCAAATAAACACGTTACATGTCAAGTATTCAAGCAGATTCGAGTGTCTGGCTTTGCTATAAAACTTACAGCTGGCAGAGCTGGTAGCCATTTTGTAGGCTCCTCGTTTTTCCCTTTCTTTCCGTTTCTTGTTCCTAGCTGTTTATACAATTAAAAGAATGATAGCACTATTACCTTCCAAAGGCTTTAAGAGCCTAATAGTATTCAAACAAACCTGCTGCACATCCATGTTGAGCATGCAGTGACAAAACAAAGAGAGAAACGGATGTTATCACTATGGCAACAAGGGTAGACTACCGCCAGCGCCAAAATTAATTAAAACAAAACCACGCCTGCTTTATATTTAACCCTTTAATAACTCATACCAATGATACCACACGTGGAACAACATTTCAAAGGTACGTATGCTGAGATGTCCTTTGTCTAGGATTCCTAGAGTATTTTCCCGTGGAATGAGCAAGGCTAAGGGTAAACAGGAGGCTGCTGCCCCACCAACGTTACTCGGTAGAGTCGGTACCTCCCTTAAAGTAGGAATTGTGGGTCTACCAAACGTAGGGTATGTCGGTCATTCCAGTATGAAACCCTAATTAATGGGTAATCGTGTATCACAAATACCGTACAGGAAGTCAACGTTTTTCAACGTCTTAACTAAGAGTGCAGCACCAGCAGAGAACTTCCCATTCTGTACTATCAACCCAAATGAAAATAAGTGTATTAATAATTAACTAGAGGCAATGTGTACGTATGTGCATTTTATCTTTATTTTAAGTCGAGTAGCTGTACCAGATGAAAGATATGACTACCTTGTTCAAGCATTTAAACCAGCCAGCAAAGTCCCGCCATTTCTCCTAGTAGTGGATATTGCTGGATTGGTCAGGGGGGCCCACGAAGGCCAGGTATGTTAATTAATATTACCAGAACCCCTGGCTTGTAATGATAGTATATTATTGAAGGGTTTAGGTAATGCCTTCCTGTCGAACATCAGCGCTTGTGATGCCATCTTTCATTGCATAAGTAAAATATGCCACTTCATTTTTATACATGAATATAATTTAACCCTTTCCTTCCCTAGGAGCATTCGAAGATGACGAGGTGACTCATGTCGATGGAGACATCAATCCTGTCCGTGATTTGGAAACCATTCACGACGAACTTAGACTAAAGGACCTTCAGTACTGTAACAACAGATTGGTAAGGATATTGATATACATTGTAAAATCATACATTAAATTGCATTAAGTACAACTGCATTAGATGTTGTTCTGTTAATGTATGTTACATACATATATACTTATATTCACATCCTAGTTCCATCCTCCTAGCTGGATTTTCCTTGCTTTAGGGTCAGTTAGAGAAACTAGTGACACGTGGTGGAGACAAAGGAAAGAAACCTGAGTTTGTGAGTCCACATAACTATTATTATATTAATATAACTATTATTGGTTTATTAACTATTAATATAACTAATATTACTAACTAGTGAGGGGGGGGGGGTAATCTGTTATATAAAGAGGTAGTTATATTGTGGTTACGTCTGTATGTGTGTGTATGTTAGGATATGCTTACTAAAGTAGTAGCGTTACTAGAGGACAAGACTGATGTTCGGTTTGGCCAATGGAACAATGCTGAGGTAAATATGATAGGCTAATGGGTAGTATCTGTTAATATTTTCATCTCGTTTTAGATTGATCTTCTTAACAAGCATCTCTTCCTCACTGCTAAACCTGTTATTTACTTAATTAATTTATCAGAAAGAGATTTTATTCGAAAGAAGAATAAATGGTGAATAAATTAATTCTATAAGTATCATTACTTTGACCTTATATGTCATCAGGCTTAAAGACATTAAAGCCTGGGTGGACGCTAAGGACCCTAGTGCCATGGTAATACCCTTCAGTGGAGCATTCGAACAAGCGGTATGTTGGTATAATTAATTATGCAAGTGTGGGTGTGGCCAATTAGTTATTTTAATAAATGGATCAATTAGCTTTTGTTTTTTAGTTAGTAGATCTTCCAGACCAAGCTCAAGTTGATAAATACTGTAGTGAAAAGGGAGCACAAAGGTACAACTTTTATTATGCACAACTGATACATGTGTATTCAGTATTTAGTATACTTCATAGTTTTGGCTAAACCATTATCCATTTTCTGTTTTATATCACTCCATTGTTCTTTAGCTCGCTGCCAAAGATCATAGTAAATGGGTACAAGGCACTCAACCTGCAGTATTTCTTTACTTGCGGAGAGGACGAAGTTAAAGGGTGGACAATTCATGTTCGTATGTATCAGACACACCCCCACACACGCCCATTATAGTACACTCCAGTGTATGTGGCACCATTCACTAGCTGTATATGACATGTTATACCCATTTACAATAGCAAGCTTAATGTTACATGGATAATTTAACCTTTTGACCTTTGATGTTCAGATTCAACTCATTAAAAATAGAAAAATCTGCTATAGTTACTTAAAGAACCATATTACGCTCTGATACTTTCACTTGATTAGAAAGCAACAGAAACTAATTTTAAAGCAAAGCTACAAGTGTACACATTCAAGCCAGTATATAATTTTGTTTAAATTGCCTCATTAGATCCTATACATGTATATTATAATTTATTAGACTAGTGTCCATATATTGTAAACCTATGTTAAAGTGAGTGCCAAATTAAAGTTTGTCCATAGTGTTGTGGGACAGCTGTAATGGCTTGATTCTTAAACTGGAGCCAGAAAGGTTATCATCTTTTGCAATGTTGAATGAGGACATTACCAACCCAAAACCTATCCTTAATCCTTTGTTTAATACCCATAGCATCAGTTTAAATTAGGTGCTGAATAATTTCCCCCCTCCGCCCACTCATAGTGTGAGTAATTACACTCCAATTATTTCACTTTCAGTTTAATTAAAGTTATAAATGTCCCCCTTCTTCCTATGGCCCAGATGGTGCCTTAATTATTGTTCCAAATAAGGACATAGTGAAAACTATCTGCCCACTCGATAGTTCCTCACACAAACACAGCTGGTGTGTTTCCGTGTAATATTTTGCTTGTGGGTGTGTATGACAGGTTTTACCTGTATTTTTCAGTACCTTGTTAACTTAGTATGTAAAACCAATTTCTTACTCAAACCATTTCCAAAGTGACCCATGCGTATATCTTATACATAATGTACTAAAGAGATTTGGTTAAGTCAATTTCATTCGATTAAATGAACATCAATCACCGTGTTTTGCAGTTCAATTAATTTTTGCTTCGTGTACAAAAGACCACTAACGATGGCAATAAATTACCACGAGTCATGTTGACTGACCCCACTTGATCCTCTCTCATGTATAATCTCTCATTCTATGTTTAGAAGGGTACCAAAGCCCCACAAGCAGCTGGTAGGATACATACAGACTTTGAGAAGGGCTTCATTATGGCTGAGGTTAGCTGTTCTCTGACCATAACAAACACAGCACCTCTTCTGCTGTGGCCTGCATTGGTCTGAGTTTAAGTAGAAAAGAAACATTTCCACTGCAACACCAACCAATGTTTACATGTGATTTATCACAGTTGTATTAATTGATTTTAACCAGTAACAAGTTGTTTTTTTTTTTGTTGTTGTATTAATGATTTATACTGAAGCTTGGACTACAAGTCTATAGTGTACATATCATAACCATTTATGATAGAGTTAGAATTGATAGAAATCGCTAGAAAATATGTACTGTTTGCATGGTTTATTAACTTTCAACCTTTTTTTTGTACAGTATATACTACTTTTTTTTTTTCCTGGTCTGCAGGTGATGAAATTTGAAGATTTTAAAGAGCATGGTAATGAAGCAGCTGTAAAGGTTAGCAAATATGTAGTGGTTACAGTAAAAAATACCCTACACCCTCCCCTTCTTGGCCCCCCCATGGTTTCCAGCAATAAATTGCTTTTCCTTTACTGTTTTATATTTAGAAAGCAATAGCTTGTGAGTTGATCTAAACCCTTTCCTGGTACCCTATACCTTGGTCGGTTGTGTGTAAGGTTTCCCATTTTTGTCAACTGATATTCATAGACCATGGTGAAGCCATGCTAGGGTCATGGGAACTCTGCTTGTGTATCACTGTATAGTGACTTTATACACAACACTATAGAATACACTACATATAGTGTGTAATATATGTCAGTGTATTAATGACCTTTGCAAAAACACCTGGTTATTACATTTGAGCCTTTTTGGAGTCCCAAATCTACTTACCTCAAGGGTCACACAGCCTGCCCAGAGCTTGTAGAGTTTAAGTTTTATGTAGCCATTATGGATCTGTACCCTATCCTCCATTGTTACAGTCACTTTATTGTATACTGTTTATTTGATAAATTACCAAGTGACTAT
This sequence comes from Chalinula nematifera, assembly GCA_036873525.1. NCBI lineage: Eukaryota > Metazoa > Porifera > Demospongiae > Haplosclerida > Chalinidae > Chalinula > Chalinula nematifera. The sequence continues at coordinate 11,077 of JAYJLX010118641.1, forward strand.
TAGTTTTAATGTTAATTACAACCACACTCTTCCTCCTACTCCTTTTTCTCGTCTGTGTTACCTTCGATTAATGTAATCAATACCGTTTTCATCCATCTGCTACCCTGAAGTGCTTATAACAGCTATTGAGGGAAGAATGAAGCTAGTTCCCTTTTATGTAGATAGGCGCCGCATGCTGTCTTTATATTGAGCCTGGACTAGCTGTTTATGTTTTGTCCTATTTGAATATTTAAACCCAGTAAAGGGGTGTGTGTGGGTCTGTGCTGTGTTGTAACCCTAGTCTAATCATATAGTGTTTCATCAGTTCACTTGTGTAAAAACTGGGCACTCTTGACTTTAAGTGTTATCAGATGTAGTTAGTGGTAGTTCAGCCTCTAAGACAAGTCAGAGAAGGGGAGATACGAACGTTTTGTGCCCAAGTTTCTCCCTTAAAATCGCTCAGTTCGTAGATAAACTTTTGACTTTGAAAACAATATTTTGTACATTTAGTAGTGGTGGGTTGACTGTTTGTATGCATAACTGTATATCAGTTTGAATAGTGTGAGAACGATAGGCCATAGTTAGTTATTTTATCAGTCATGCCAAATAAGGGTCAGTATAAGGTTTGATTCATGTTTTTTTTTCCTTTAATTTCCCTGTTGAGAATTTTGTATATCCTTTTGAGGTGTTGGTTAAGTTCGTTACCTGTAACACATGCACGTGTGTTTGTGATTAATTCTGGTGCTTCCTCTGTGTGTATGCTATGTGTATGTATGGTGTCACGGAATATGCATGGCTTGATTTACAGTCTGTTCTATGTAAACTTGTGAGTAAAGGATAGTATAGACCAAGTCTGTATGGTTTCAACCAATAACGATTGGCTAAGGCTTTCAAATGTTTGTATTTATGCATCGTAATTTGATTGTTACAAACAAATTTTACGAAATTCAATCAACAAAAAAAAATTATTTTCTTCAGTCCTGATTTATGGTGGAGTAGGGGAAGTCTATTTGTAGAGCTGTCCAGTGGGCTCTGGTTGATAAACAGCTATAATTGCCTCACTTATAAGCACTAAAGTGGCCTACTCACAATGTTTACCTTCCACCCATCATTCACTGTTCTAAAACTGTTATCAGTTACAAAGTTTTTATGGTACATTATTGTTCTTAGCTTTCTGACAGCTGCTGACCAAGCAAGCATGCACCACTATGTATACTCCATTGCTCTTAAACTAGCTTAGCTCTGGCTGTAATTCCTATTTATGTATACAGCCATATTGTTCTGGTGTTGGAAACCTTTGTTCAGAGTGTTTATTTTGCATTGGTCTTGTTGATACTATAAATCTTTTTAAGTATGTATGTAATGTCAAAAAGGTCAAATGTTTAACTGCTTAGTGGACATATGGTACCATCTATTACTGGTACACATGTAAAGGTAACATGTGAAAATTTACGCAAAGGATTTAACAAAAATCTCCAACTAATATTGCGTTTTTTCAAAGCTATAGCACATGCTAAAATACATGGTAGTCATGCAGTCGATGTAT
>JAYJLX010118752.1:0-19943 GCA_036873525.1 Chalinula nematifera
TTCTAAAAATTGAGAAGAGGAAGAAAAAAAACCCAAGAAGAAAACAAAAGCCACTACAAACTCCAAAGGGTTCCCCCCCCCCCCCCCCCCCTCCTCCCTCCTCTTTCAACTACATTATAGTATTACTACTACCAGTAGGACTGTTATTATTAATAGATGTGACAACATCACTAAACTTATCAGTGTTGCTAGTATTTTACAGTGTGTGTATAGTATTTACTTCTTTGTCTTGCAGTTGCATTTGAAGTGTAACCTTTCTTGATACAGGCACATGTCTATAAATACAATAAGATCGGTCAATAACATAATATACTGTATACGTACATGTACAATACTCTATGTACCAGGTCTGGGTAACTATTCATATTTAGTCGTAGTTAACTACTATTTTGAGCACTTGTAATTGTATTTTGAACTTTGATTTCGGATGTATTTTATTTAAAATACACATCACATACAAAATCTATGTATATATACAATGGCCTCTACTGCCAATAATTATAACTAAACGATGCAATATAACTGGCTATACTAGAGAACACTAGTACTGAATACTAATGGTGTGACCTCGTGACCATGAGTAGAAACATATAAATGTAAGCACATGTAGTATTTGCCTCATGCTATATCAGCCCTCTCGATCACACAAAAAAGTTGATTTCCCCTAATAGTAACGTTTTAACACAATTGTAATGTTTCATTACTGTTTTAGTATTCAGCTGTCATAACTTAGTGTTATAACCTTTATCTACCAAAGCACTATAACTATAATAGAAAATTATGACAGCTGAATATAACATAATATATATATGAGGGGGACTACCCTATAGAGGGAAATTTTTGTGAGTATTAATTTCTGCTGTTGCACAAAATTTAATTCCATATAAAAATTCTATTTACATTACACATATAGGGGCAAAGTGTAAGAATAGTAGAAATAAAACCCACAGAAAGCTTGTATTCACTAAAAACGCAGAAATTTTTACCCACAGAAATTTCCCTCTATACGGTATAACATAAACGTACTACAGTATGATCCTTCAACTTTTTTTGGCCGCTACTGTATTTCTATTAGTATTTAAATATAACTACGAAGTATTTGACCCAAGCCTAGACTATGCAGTATCATATTTCTATACTTACCTTTTTTCCGTTGCTATTTTAATGTCCTCCAACTCTCGTTCAACTCTAACTAACTATATAATATATAACCAATGTATAGGGACACATATGTACATACATGACTGCAATATAATAGACCATTTACGCTATTTCAAAATTTAATTAACGATTTCAAAATATTCAGTATAATTATTCTCATAAATTAAAGATTCCGCCATGCCACTGAGTAGAAGCTTCTATTGCAATTTTGCAAAATCGATCATTTTAGAATATAATTTTACTACAATGCGATACGCAGAATAAAGGCTGATTCACACTATAAACATAGCGTTGACAAAACTAAAGTGAATGCACGGGAAGAGTATAAATTATTAACGTGATGTTATGTATTTCAATTCATTAAGTTATGTTAATAGTTCGTACTCTTCCTGTGTATTTGCTTTTATTACATTAATGATACATGTCAACATTAATAATGTTAATCAGCCTCAACAAGAATACAGATGAATGATGCACATGTAAGTATATAAGTAAATCACTTTTGCTTTATTGGTATAAATAAAGAAAGCTATTATTCTTCCACTTTAAGTGGATCGAATAACAATATGGCCACTCAGCCAATGAAAACGTGTGTCAGTGAGTGACTTCCCATGCAAACAGTCCATAATAATGCAGCACAATACTAGTACTGATGAGTACAATGATAAATATATACATACATACACTCATGTACCTCTTCATCAAGGAATGATAGGTCTGTTGCCTGATCCACATTGAGTCGTAATCTCCTCCTCTTAGTGCTGGTCATTCTCTTCTTGCTACGAGCTGATTCCACCTCACGTAATGTCTTCTCTTTCATTGAACTGCTCCTTTGTCTAATGTTAATAGACATGTAATTAAGGGGGTGTGGCTTTCTAATTATAGGGTGTGACAGGTTTTAATTAACTCAGTATCCGAAGCTATGCATTTTCTTCATACTTTAAACATTTACTACATACATGTAGTGTGCTATTAATGAGTGAATTATTCGCCAGTTACCTTTCATTTGATATAGAGTCCTTTAACCTCTGGTTCTCTTCTTTCAATTCATTCAATCTGGTTTCAAGCTGCTCTTGACAGTAAAGGTAATTCCTGAAGAATAGTAACAATAATACCCGTTACAACATGTGGTAGGTACGTAATACAGCGTGGTACTGTATTAATTACACCAACAAAAGGTGAATTGTATTAATTGGTCTTTGGCCATAGCTTTCTTAAAACAATTTATAAATAATCAATAATAGTTACATGATCTTCCTATCCACAAAATGTACGGCTGGTATGAAATGAACAGCTCCGTATACTAGCATATAGTTACATAAACATGTACAAATATGTATGTGGAGTGGCGTAAGTATACATAATGTATACTTACGTTACTCCACATGGCTGGGTGGGTGGGTGTGGTAAAACTTACCTCATGGTTGAGCCCAAGAGTTTCTGTTTGGTTTCTTGTAACTCCACAACTGATCGAACTCTATGCCCTCCCTCTATCTTTGAGATTACTGACTCATACGTGGCCTGCACGTGGATAATTATTACTCATGACCTGGCTTTTGTTGGTATGTTACCTTGATTTTAGCTAAAGTACTCCCATATGCGGGCAGCTCTGCTATTATTTCATCAAAATTTTGCTGTATATCGCTGAAGTCCTGCTGTAAAGGTATTCAATGAAAACTAGAAGAAAAAACAAAACTCTATCTCACTGACCTGCTGCATGTGGTTATCCGCCATATTGTCCAGTTACCTTGGTAACTAAAGGTACCACGCCCTATAATCTTTGATCTCTCTCTCTGATCAAGAAACTGTACGGTGCTGTACGGGGAGTCGGGGAATTTTCTGAGGAATTCTATAGATCTATCTGATCTACGAAATTCAGTTACAAGGCGAAAATATCACAAAAGCTCACTCGGTGGTCTGAGTCATGGCTGAAGCATTAGGTAAACCTTATTACAAACTGATCTAACTTGACAGGCTTCACTGATTTATCCTAAATGCATGTACATTTTAGAGGTTGATGATATTGATAGACTAGTGAGAGACAATAGCTCTGCAACTGGTATAGCAGTATTGATTGGAAATAGCTATGAACATTGCTCTAAAGGTACTAAGAAGTTGGCTGGCCCACCCAAAGACATTGATCGTGCTCGAAGAGTATTTTCACGTTTCGGTGCAGCTTGTTTGATAGTTGAAAACAAAACAGCTAAAAAAACTAAAGCCATAATTGATAAAGTTGCTCGGACGGAATACCCTGATTCCTACCAGTATATAGTAGTGATGTTCTCTGGACATGGGAATAAAGGAGGGGTGCTACTTGGCAATGATTGGAAACCAATGCACGTGGAAGCAAATATTACTGAAAAATTTCAACCCAAAACTGCAGAGCTGCGAATTGCTAAATTACCAAAATTATTTTTTATTGATGCATGTCGGGGAACTGACGAAACTGGTGATGTACAAGTCCCTAGAGGAGCAGATGAAGACGGCTATGAACAGATGCCCAGAGGGGGGAAGGGAGTTGATTCTATTCGCTTACCTGAAAAAGGGAACATGCTCCTGGCATTCTCAACCTTACCTGAGAAGTTCTCTTATGAAGTTGGTCTAGGAGGAACCTGGATCACCAGAATGTTGGAGAAACTGGGGACAACAAATGAGGATGTAACTGTCATTTTTCAAATTGTCAATGGAGAGCTAATGGAACATTTTCAAGACAAAAAGGAGCTTAAGCTGCAGCAGCCAGTGCTGACAACAACTCTACATGCTCCTTTTAACTTTCATAAATGTAAGTTTGATGGCTTGTCTTCATGACATGCTGCTTGCACATGCATTCCGGCAGACTGTAGGATAACTGAGTACTTTGGTAGTTGTACTTAAAGCATGCTTAAGCACAGATAATATTCACTCAAATACTTTTGGTAAAAAACTGGAAATACCAAAAGAATTGGTGAGTGCTTATGCATATTTTGAAGCACATCATTGGCTTACATGTATAGTAGTCAATATTGTGTACATACCAATAGTATGTGTGTTAGTGGGTAGTTTAGTTTACTACTCAGTAAATCCAGCTTTTACAACTAAACAAAACTGGCAAATTTTTAAAAAAGGTTAATGAAATTTCAAGGTTTAATGTCAGTAGTCACAAACATTTTGAGTCTGAAGTGCTTTAATAGTGATTAAGTATTATACTACAGTAAAGTATTCATACTTGTACTGGATCTCGTACTTGTACTCCTTTTGTACAAATACTTTATAAAGTACATCATCCCAAGTCTGCGCTTTGTATTCCCAATTACCATGACAACACAATGCACTGTCCACACCTGTATTATTATGACAATATGCCAAGCACTATGAGCTGATCTCTTTACAAGCTTTACATAAATCTCTATTTTTAATTGCATTTATATAGTTTTACCAGGTAGTCAAGCTATTGCACTGGATGAATCATTACCATCAACCCAGGGCCTACCTCGTCAAGGTATCTGAAATAGACGTATGTCAAGTTCGTTAAAAATTATTATAATTTTTTTTTTAATACTTCAGGATCCACCTCGTTCACATCTGTACTAAATGCCCTGAAAACTGACAAAAAAATTGCCAGCAGAGCCTACACAGATATTCATGGACATGGCAACCATACTATGCTTTCAATAACCCTTCCCAATGGAGAAGCATGTACATTTCGTAGCTCAGAGTACTGTTCTCAATATGATAGCATCAATTCTGCACAAGAAAGAGTGGCTGAAGCAGCTATAAATTATATTACTAGACTTCATGACAACCCATCAGTAGGAGCAACAGCTGTGAGCAAATCCAGTACCTCTGAGGCAGCTGGTAAATCCCCACCAATGCTCGTCTCCATTAAAGAAAAGACTGCATCGCAAGAGCTGAAAAACCTTCTTGATCAGCTCAAGCTTCCATTAACAGAGGATAACTTTGAATACATGGAGCGTAAAGGGAAGTCCGGCCAACAGTTTATATGCACTTTCAAGCATAAATCGCCTCTTTTCCCATCCGCTATTAAAGGGGATTGGAAGAGCAGCAAGAAAGAAGCAAAGCGATCTGTATCAAGGAAAGCATTGTTACATTATCAATCACACCAACAATAGAAATTAATGTAGACTAATACATGTTCACTAATTAGATATGTTTGATTTTAAATAAGCGATACATAGCATTTTTATTGTTTTGATAATTTTTTTTGATAAAAATCAACAGATAATACACAAAGCATCCGAATACATGTGATTTATTGAAAACAAATCCAGTTCCTGTAACTTTAAGTAAATTCTTTAAACCGCACTATTCTTGGCATCTTTCTTTGTTGTGAACTTGTTTCCAAGTACATTTAAATGGCTAACAGTACATTAAAAGGATCCTGTTTCATCGTGAACTGTGTCATATAGGGGAGGTTCCTTTTGTAGTTGTTGAACCAAGAAATTGTGTAATATTTGTAACGCTTATCAGTTGGTTTGGAACTGGATCCTGTCTTACTGGTACTGGATCCTGCCTTGTTAGGACTGGGCCCTGCCTCAGAGGCTGTCGTATCATGGCTGGGTAGTGTCAAACAGGAGAGGATAGCACCATCTTTTGTGTAGCCATTGCTTGTGCTTGTTGATGGAAGCTTCCTGAGAACGTCACTTAATCGCTGCTTTTTCTTCCGCCAAACCTTTTTTCCCCTGAAATTATGAATGCTGTCACCAATTATTCTGACTGTTACTATTAGTTTGCATACCACAGTACATGCTTTTAAATGACTGGTCGAGATTATAATGGGGCTGGGTGTTGAATGTGTAAGTTGTTATGACACCTTTCATTTTAAAACGATTCAATTTATCTCGGTAACGACCTTGATAAGGAACACCAGCCTCTCTACTGAGTACCGTTGAGTCTAATAGGAATACAACATTAATAACAAAATACCCTACACATTCATACAATGTGTACCTGATGAAGGCTTTGTATGAAATGGTATATGTGTCTCCTGAGGTATTTCCCTTTTAGACATAGCACAAGCTCCACTGGAGTGTATGCTGGAGGACTGTGTGCTGTTTGGCTGCACACACTTTAAACTGGGTGGTTGTAAGGTTTGTGAACGAAGCAGCTAATTCAATCTTCCAAGTAGACTGCTACAAGTTGAGGATAATGGGAGAGTATCGTTGGGTATTAGCAGTACTGAGCCTAGGGTGGGAGGTTTGTTGGGTGGCTGTGTACAGGAATAGCTTTCAAGAAGCCATTTCATAGGGCCATTATCAACTAATGAAGCTACAATAGAATAGTCAACATAATTACACGCCGAAATGAAATGCTATGGTAAGAAGACATGTTAACAGTAAACAAGAGTTAGTACTGTATGGCTAATGTGCTGAAATAGAGATAAAGCTATTGATAACTTCCAATACCAAGTCACAGACTGCTGACTGGGTACATTTCAGTGATAGTAGAGTTCATATTACACCACAGATATGACAAATACACATCTACCTTTAGTGTATAATAACCATGCATATATCTTCTCAAACAACACTTGATACTGAATGAAGTTAACAGCCAAAGCGGCCATAAAAACTATTATAATCACAAAGCACCTCTTCATCAAGGAATGATAGGTCTGTTGCCTGATCCACATTGAGTCGTAATCTCCTCCTCTTAGTGCTGGTCATTCTCTTCTTGCTACAAGCTGACTCCACCTCACGTAACACCTTCTCTTTCATTGAACTGCTCCTTTGTCTAATGTTAATAGACATGTAATTAAGGGGGTGTGGCTTTTATTATAGAGTATAACATGATAAATTCTCAGCTTTCTGCTTAGTATCCCAAGATATGTATTTCCTTCTTACTTAAAAAATCTATATACATGTAGCGTGCTACTAATGATGATCACCTTTCATTTGATGTCGATTCCTTTAAACTCTGGTTCTCTTCTTTCAATTTATTTGGCAATCTATAGTTTCAAGCTGCTCTTGAATAAAAGTAATTCCTGAAGAAGAATAGCAAATATAGTTACATCATTATGTGGACGGTACGTACAAGCAACACACAGCTTGGTACAGTATTACCCCAACTGAAGTTGGGTTGGCCCTTTCTCATTACACAATTAACAAAATTAATATTATCAATTAATTATCCTCCTACCCACTTGATGTCCTCAATGGTTAGTACTAAACCACTGACTACATAGCTCAGTGTATATATTACAAATGTGTATCTGGAGTGACTTAATTAAGTTTAAGTATGGTGGGTGGCCAGTGGGTGTGATAAAACTACTTCATGGTTGACCCCAAGAACTTTCTGTTTAGTTTCTTGTAACTCCACAATTGATCGAACCCTGTCCTCTCTGCTGCATGTGGTCATCCACAGACATCCAGGCTCCAGCATAATTTCTAGTCACCCTGGTAACTACGGTAACCAAGCCTATAGCTATTATGGCTGGTTGATTAATTAAGTTAATTCATAGACTAGTTAATTTTTGCATTACTGTATTCATGATCTTTGATCTCACTAAATTTCAAGAACTGCAAAGGGGAATTTTCTGAGTCAATGCTTTTCTCATCTACATAGCACATATATATACATAGTATTATATACATAGACTCTATATTTGATCTGTTACAAGGCGAAAATATCACAAAGCTCACTTACTGATCTGAGTCATGGCTAAAGCATTAGGTAAACCTTATTACAAACTGATCTAACTTGACAGGCTTCATTTATCCTAAATACACATTTTAGAAGTTGATGATCTTGATAGGCTAGTGAAAGGCAATACCACTGCGACTGGTATAGCAGTACTGATTGGAAATAGCTATGAACATTACTCTAAAGGCAAGAAGAAGCTGGCTGGCCCACCCAAAGACATTGATTGCGCTCGAAGAGTTTTCTCTGGTTTCGGTGCTGCTTGTTTGATGGTCAAAAATAAGATAGCTGCAGAAACTAAAGCAATCATTGCTAAAGTTGCTGGAAAAGCATACCCTGAATCGTACCAGTACATAGTGGTGGTGTTCTCTGGACATGGGGATAAAGGAGGAGTGCTACGGGGCAATGATTGGAATCAAATATACTTGAAAGCTCATGTTGTTGAGCCATTTCAACCCAAAAATGCAAAACAAATTGCTAAATTACCGAAACTGTTTTTTATTGATGCATGTCGCGGGGATAATGAATTTTCTGATCTACAAGTCCCTCGAGGATCAGATGAAGACCAGCTGATGCCCAGAGGAGGAGATGGAATTGAATCAATTCGTTTCCCTCCAGAAGGAAATATATTTTTGGCATTCTCAACACTACCTAAGAGAGTGTCTTATGAATTAGCAAGCCAAGGAGGAGTCTGGATCAATAAAATGTTGGAAGGGCTGGTAAGAGAGAATAAAGATGTGTCCACCATTTTTCATGATGTCAATAAAGAGTTACTGGAACACTTTCAGGAGAGAAAGGAACATAAAATGCAGCAACCTGAGCTAAGAACAACTTTAATTGGATCTTTTAATTTTCATGAAAGTGAGCCGCCACTATAATAACCTTGGACAGGCCAGCCTCCTTTTGATGCCCAGCAAAAAGTCTGGCAAACTTTAGCACATGTGCCTATCAATAGCCTTCAATAATACCACAATAAAGTTCCTTTTTTGCTCATGTTAGTCTTTGACTCTATGATTAAAAGCGCTGGCGGGGCTAATTGTAACGAGTCCTTGCATTTTATATATAAACTGCATACACCAAAATGGGTGCTGAGAGTTTGCCAAACATTCATTAATTTATAGTTGGCTCTTTTTTATCAAAAAGAGGCTGGCTTGCGAGATTAATTAACCACTATAATCTCACTATTTGTGTTCATACAAAATCCACTGATCGATTTGAAACTTATTATTTCATCATTTATGCCAGTTTCTGCAGCTAATCAGGATGCTTCACTACGAGCTGATCAATCTTGTCAAGGTATAAGCTGAGCATCTAATATGCATGCCTATTTTAGTGTCTGATTCCTTAACATTGTAGAATTATACACAACTAGGCTGAATTTGTTGAAAACTGACAAAAAAATAACCAACCGAGATTATGCAGAAATCATTGTGCCGCATGGCAACCAGCATACTAAACTTTTGATAACCCTCCCCAATGGAGAAAAAATTACGTTCATCAGCTCAAATTATCAAACTAAATATGATTGCATCAATTCAGCACAAGAAAGAGTGGCTAAAGAAGCTGTAATGTATATCTCTGGTTACATCCCACTAGGAGCAACAGCCACGAGCAAATCAAGTAGCACTGCAGCTGCTAGTAAATCACCACCAAAGCTGGTCTCCATTACAGAGAAGGCTGCGTCACAAGAGCTGAAAAACCTTCTTGTGGATCAACTGAATCTTACTTTAACAGATGATAACTTTGAATACAAGGAGTGTAATGTGAAGTTTATGTGCACTTTTAAGCACAAATCACCCCTTTTTCCATTCGCCATTAAAGGAGATTGGAAGAACAGTAAGAAAGAAGCAAGGCGATCGGCAGCATATAAAGCATTGGTACATTATCAATCACAGCAATGATAAAAATTAGTGATATATGATAAAATTTAATAATGAGGGGTAATGTATGTAATGTATGCTAAACTGCTAATAGCTATATTAAATGATATGATTAAACTTTATAACAATTAAAAAAGTGATATAATAGATTGTTTTGATAATTTTTGATAAGAAATCAACAGATAATACACAAGCATGCAATAAAATTTATTATAATTAATTAGGCTATAACAAATCAAGCTCCTTCAACTTTAAGTAAGCTCTCCAAGCCGCACTATTCTCAGCCTCTTTCTTTGTTGCAAACTTGTTTCCAGTACATCTACCAGTAAGTGAATGGCTAACAGTACATTGAAAGGACCCTGTTCCATTCTGAATTGTGTCATATATGGGAAGTTCCTTTCGTAGCTGTTGAACCAAAAAATTGTGTAATATTTGCTTGTATAGCTTATTAGTGGCTTCAGGACTGGATCCTGTCTTGCTGGTATTGGATCCTGCCTTGTTGGGACTGGGCCCTGTCTTGCAAACTGTTGCGGTATCATGGCTGTAGGGTGGTGTCATACTGTAGTCACTACTTATTGAAAGTTTGCTGAGAACATTTTTTGCCGCTTTTTCTTCTGCTACAGCTTTCTTCCCCTTGTAATAGTGAATGCTGTCACCAATTATTTCCTGACCGTTACTCTGTTTGCATACCACAGTACTTCTAAACGACTGGTCGAGATCATGATGGGGCTGGGTACTGAATTTGTAAGTTATTATGACACCTTTTGTTTTGAGACGATTCAATTGATCTCGGTAACGACCTTGATTAGGAACACCAGCCTCTCTACTGAGTACCGTCGAGTCTAATAAAAAATATAACCTTAGTAAAAAAGATATCCTACACATTCATTCACTTGCGTACCTGATGAAGGCTTTATCTGTAATGGTACAGCATGTGTCTCCTGAGGTATTTCCTTTTTAGGCATAGCACAAGCTCCACTGGAGTGTATGCTGGAGGACTGTGTACTGTTTGACTGTTCACACTTTAGACTGGGGGGTTGTCCAGGGGTATGGTTCATGAATGAAGCAGCTAATTGAATTTTCTTAATAGAACTACTGCTACAAGTTGAGGATAATGGAAGTTTATCGTTGGGTACTAGCACTACTGCAGGGGTGGGAGGTACGTTAGGTGGCTGTGTACTGCTTTCAGCAGGACATTTTGTAGGGCCATTATCAACTAATGAAGCTACAATATAACAGTCAACATATAATGACAAGGAATAAAACGCTATGATAAGAAGACATGTTAACAGTTTACAAAAAGTTAGTACTGTGAGGCTTTTTTTATCAAAGTCTATAACTTTAAGTACTGAGTCACAAACAGCTGACTGACTGGGTGCAATAACTGATAGTGGAGTTCATATTACACCACAGATATGATTGTGCTGAACTATACTAAGCCTATAGCTTCCCCTAATAGCCAGTGGTATCAAGACAAAATACACAATAAATATTTGTACTCCTCTCAAACAACACTTCGATACCACATTCAGTAACAGCCAAAGTGGCCATAATTATAACAAAATCACTTTGTTTAAGGATAACAGTACTACTGCAAAATGACATAATATATGCTAACCTTCTTCAAATAGGTTTATTGTATCACAGAGACGATTGATGGACTCAGGGTTCATTATGTGTTCAATACCAGAGTCCTGCCAGAATTCAACTAGCTCCTTATTTACTTTGACAAGAACATCTCCAATACTGCAATTACATTCGACTAGTTTCCTGGCTAGACACTGTAACCATATTCCCCCCTTGCCTTCGATTTCGTACGATTTATAACCAGCTACAGTGGGATAAGCAACTATAATGTTTGTGGGGCGTTCTGAAATACGTATCTTCTCTACGGGGCGTCCCCCTCTATCTGAAGTACTAATTGCTCCCCTGGAGATTACGTTGAAACCCAGGTCATCACGTTTCCCTCGGCAAGCATCGATGAAGAACATTCGAGCCATATCCCCAAGCTGAGTGGTTGCCTGGTTTTGTTTTGATGGAGAGAGCCTTTCGACAATGTAATGCACATTGATCCTTCCCCCTTCACTTGTGATTAATTCTCCACCCTCTTCTCCATGCCCTGCAAATACAAACACAATCTTCTTGTAAGGTCGTGGAAATACGATATCTTCACCAGCTTTCTGCAGCAATGCAGACATGAATGCCAAGGTAGCGTTGTGCTTTCTAACAACGAGGAACTTTAATTTTCCAAGAGATTCCGCCATGGCATCTCCATCCTTTTCTGTGCCCCTTAAAATAGGATAGGACGCGTTCTTGTCATAGTCGTTGGATATTACTAGAGCTAGCCCTAATAAATGGGGGTTGTTGTTCATTCTGTCTTGAATATCGGCGATACTCATTCTCTATTTTGAGCTAATGCGAAGTCACGATTACAACGAGCAATGTGGTTTTGACCAGCCACCTTGGATTTTTTATATACTAGACTAGACGTCTATACTATGTGGGAGTGGCTCATTATGACGTCATAGAAATTAAATTGATAAAAAGGCAGGGCTGATCATAGATGCTCCATTATCCATGGCTGCTCTTATATTGAGCAATCTCCATATTCCTGGTGCTATACGATGAATATGGCCTGAAATAAAACAAAACACATGCAGAACTGGTTAAAGACTATAAACTGTAAAACAGTAATCTGTGCCACTAAAGCTTATTCAAAGGGACTCATGAAATGAATATATTTTCCAACTGAGTAGGCCTAAAAAAGTTGTGTAGTAATATGAGATTTAGTGATAAGATCATCCCCCAGGGAAGCTCCCAGCATGTGAGTATGTCTACATACAGGCGGTATATGTTCTAGCTAGTACACTAATAGCTTGCTTATAGCCATTGGCCCAAGCACACCTGTCAATCCCAAGCTACAGCTGGCTGGTTCTGCTTAAGAAAGAGTGTCTTAGACTATATGTAAACTAGTCAGATATATGCACATACTTATAGGTGTAATAGAACCATATTACTAATAAGGCTCATGCTGAATTCAGAATTCCACTGACAAGATTATTAATCATACTTAGTTGTATATGTGATGTTGTAGCCTTTCCCAGTCGGACTGCATGATGCATTAATTTTAGCTGGCCGGCACTCATTTAGCCCACCCATCCAAAGCATTAATTAATATAGCCATTATTCTAGGCATTTGCAGTGCCAGACGGTACGTTGATCAAGGATGGATGAGCATGTATGATATGATTATTTGTTGTGCAAGGTGTCTAATGGTATTCATGGAGGGCTCATATTCCCATTTCAACTCAATGAATGTTGTTTGAAGCTGCTGATTGTGGCATTTTAGTGAGTAGAGGGTGATTTCCCTCAACAGGTGGGGTTAGCTCTGACACATTTTTCGCAGCTGATTAGAGTGGCTGATAAAAGCAATTAAAACATAATGCAAACTATTAATTCCGGCTTTTGTACTGACTGTTTGATATATACATGCATTATTCATTGCTTTATTGGCTGCTTAGGTTCTTATACCTAATCCATTGAATACTTAATTCTTTAATTGATATAATTATTTTGTAGGAGAGAGCAGGGATTATGGTATAGCAGTATTATTCTGTCTGCATGTACCCGGCACCCAGTACAGTATAGTCACAATGCTTGCCTCATATCCTGTGTGTTGTTATGATATTAGAAATAATTATAATATATAAATTCTAATATCTATGGTGTTGTGTTATACATATAAAGGGGTACGTCCTGCTGCTGCTATAGAATAATGTACCCTGGAATAATGATAACTGTTAGTCATGCGACTATAAATGTAAACTATTTAACCATTTATGCTGGTATGAATTAAAATCACAAAAGCGTAAAAAATAAACATTAGCACTAACATAAAGTTATAGCTATTATAAAGAGGCAGTACTATAACAATGGGTATATATCGATTCTCCTGTAACTATAATATAACATACAGCATTCAAAGAACTCTAACAGTAAAGGAACTAGTATATATTGCTTTGCATTTCTGGTAGTCCATTACTGTATGTGGGTATTTCTTGTGATTAATTTGATGTGTTCAGTAAATTATTTGCTGCTTGTGTCTTGCCCTGCTTGGTTGGGAGGGTCTACCACCGGAGGGTTGCTCAGCTCAGGTATTGCTTTGGGGTATGGGTTTAGGTCCATGATGAGTCAGGTACATGAGGTAAATGATCACGTACATCATTATACTATTGTATTTATCTGACACCCCCCCCCCCCCCTCCTCCCCTTTTTTTTTTCGTTCTTTAGGTTCTGGATATTTGGTAACAGGGTCTGATCAGTACAGAGACAGTATCATGTTAGTTGTGTTTTATATAGTTTGCTGTTTATAGCCCTTATGTATGCACACAGCAAAAAAAATCATAAAGTTATTATTGTAATAATAAAGCAAGTAGCTGAAATTAGGGTGGGGCTAGTTTAAATAATGAGTAGAGGGGTGTGGTTTTGTGCAGTAAAAATGTTGTCATAGACGAGGTCATAGATCATGTTGTGCATTCCCTTGTGCATTCCTGTAATTGTCGACGACTATATTAGATCACAGATTTTCTTTTGTAGATTTTTGTAGAGCTTAAGAAATAATAATGGAAACTGTAAGTAAAGAAATATTCTGTACCAAATATTTTTCCTGGTAACTTTTCCCTCCCCGCATAGACTTTATTACCAGGTCAAGTCTGTGTTGCGGTTGAGAAATTTGAAGCCACGGAAAAAGGGGTAAATATATAATACAATACGCTGTATACATAAAGTATGCTCAAATGGGTATTATCTAAGCTACTGGGGCGCTACTTTAATTATATTTCCACTATTTTGGTTGAATAATAATAATAGTCTAGTATCATTATTCTAATTAATGCCCGAGTCTATGTTCTGTACCTACAGTGTGTATCATACGAGGTATCATATAGCAACATGTTTTTATATTTGGCTTATTCTCCCGTTAAATAATACTTGTGTATAGCTTATACTAAATTACTAACCCTAACCCCACCTAGTCTCGCGTAGCCAGACCCTCCCACTTGCTGCGCGTGGCGGTTGCGGGTCTGGACAACTGACCATATGCTATTTGTTCTGAGGGGCGGATCGTTGAAACAGCTGACCACTTAACACCTGCTAACATTGGCCGCCCGTTTTTGGCTGCAGCAAGATTGTTCAGTCATGGCCTAGAACTTTTGCAGCTTGAAACCTTGCTATCGTCTTTGTCTTCATTCACCTTCACTCAGCTCGCAGCCACGTAAGAAACACGCTAAAACGCTATATTGACTGTCATTGTTTTTAGCAAGCACTTGATTACCACGCCCATTTGCTTTCATGCCTAGTTAACACCTACCATACTTCCGGTAGTTTTTGGAACAAATAGCATATGGTCAGTTGTCCAGACCCTCTACTACACGCAGCAAGTGGGAAGGTCTGGCTACGCAAGACTAAACCCCACCCACTATCCTTAACTATATTGTAAAGTATAGGCTTTTGCCGGGACAGGAGACACAACCTTATTTTTATTCTTGTGTTTGTGTAATTGTCGTTTATAGGACTTGAAGTTCGACCAAGGAGACAAGCTAACTATAGTTAGAGATAGTGAAGTAAGTCCAAGCAAGCATGAGCCTATTGTATTAAGCTAACTTAAATGCAGGCGCTTAATTAGAGCAATAGCGCTCAATTACTGTGATAATCACAGCAGTACAACTGGTGCCTGCTTGTAACTACTGCAATCATTTGTGTTGAGCTTATATTATATATGTATTGCCTTGTGAGCCTTTAGTGTACGTCACAGATTCAACAAGTATCGAAACTAATTTATTGTAATAATATTGATGGACTAGCTAATAAGCATACATGTACATACATTAATTAACATCCGTATGTGTACTATTGCTGATAATTGTTCTGTAGATGAAGTTTTGGTACCTTGCTCAGAATAATAAGGGTGAAGTAGGTACAGTTCCCGGTAACTACTTGGAGCCAATTAGCCCTCCACCGTTACCTAGTGAGTCAGAATCATCTCAATATTACTGTACAATGGCAGTTATTCATTACTCTGAAATGAATAATTAGAATATGCGATCGGGGTTGGTGTGTGTTAATTAGAAGTGTTTATTGCACTGGTTTGTATGGATGAAAATGAAAATTGATTGGTTTATCTCCCATTTCGTACATTTTTCAGTGAAGAAAAATAAATATTCAGGGAGAGGTAAGTACAGGGATTACATTAATAAGCTTTACATGCATCTTAGGAATATAATTATAGTGAAAAATCGTATAATCACTCATAAGTTTTATTTCAGTGAATAATAAAGCTTACTACTAACCTGTTGGTTGTGATAATTTTACATGCATCTGAGAAAGAACGACAGGAAAAAAAGCAAGACGAAAGTTTGACGTTTCCCCATACAAACTAGTGCAATAAACGCTTCTAATTAACACACCCCCATCCAGGCCGTGTATTCTAATTATCCGTTTTAGAGTAATGAATAACTCCCATTCCCCTTAACACACATTACTATTACAATGTCATATCTTCATGTTTTGTATTTTTTAATGGGGATATCCCTGAATGTAACATTATTTTGATGTTGATTTATTTCAAATTGTCCTCTAGGCAAGCCCAGATCCAATAATAATTCGGTATCCTCCTCCTCCCCTCTCCCTCCCCCTTTATTCGATGAGTATTATGAGCACATGAAGCCAGGCCAGGCTGTGGCCCCTAGTCTGCCTCCCAAGCCAATGCAACCTATATCTGAGGAAAAAAGGGTATTAACCAATATGCCCCTTCATTAATGTAATGTTAATTAGGTTATTTACAGCACATGTTGTCTTTGATGGAGAGGGAGAAGAAAACACGACTTGCTAAAGGGACATTAGTAGTTGCCACGGCAACTTATCGGTCGAACACACCTGGGGTTAGAATTATAAATTTTGATGTAAAAATAGAACATCCTATTAAAGGACATCCTTGAAAGGGGAGGGGGGGCATATAAAGAGAGAGGAGTCCTTTATGTGGAACCTCCAAAAATGAAAATTCCCTTTAACGATAATCTCTGTACAATGAAAGGATTTTGAGATCCCTTTCCCAATGAAACAATGTTTAAGCAACTACTCTTTAAAGAAAACCTCTGAGTAATGAAGTAATTTATTGCTCCCAAAGTTTTGTTATTTGGAGGTTCCACTGTAATACATACACTAAAGTAAAATGTTCATTACTGACCTGACCTTATATAAAATGGGCTCCTATCAGAACAATGGTGCTTCTATTAACTGTTGTGTAACCATGGGTAATGGTGTATACTAGATAGGAAACTGCTCACATGAGCCATGCTTAAAGATAGGAATTGTGTGTGGCCAGACACCGTTGTTTCGTTAGCCCCAAATTTTGCTTATCAGTAAGAAGATAGCAGTGCTTCTACCGTGGAAAATGAAGATAAAGAAGCTTGGCAGCAATCGAGAAAACATAATGGAAACAATTGCCGAAAACAGGGCTTATGATTTCTCTAACGACTTCATACTTTGCAATATGCTGATTAAACTTTCATGGACAAGTTAGTAGGGTAGAACTACATGGACTCTGACTATATTTATAATTCCTGCTTGCCAGCTGGAACACACAATTCAACAAAAAAGCACATACTGCAATACTTTGCTTGTGATTTTTCTACACAGACAATGAAAGCCCAGAAGATTGAAATTTTCAGATACATCTATCGAGCTAAGTTACTTATATGGACTCAAAATACTTAAAATATGCCGCACTCCTATAGTTGCATACACACATAGCTGCTAAAGCCAGCTGTTTGGCTACTTTCCTTCATTTTTTTTAACCTTTTAGCCTTCAAAATAGACAGAAAATTACGATTAATTATTTACAATATGGCAATGAACACTATATCCCAGTGATGTCATCAGTTTCCTATCCATATATGTACATCTAATTATCCATGATACGTCAGACCTTAATAATAAATAGGAGCTTAACAGCAAAGAGTGCTTAATATCCGTCAATACAGTGACTATGGTACATGTATGTAGATGTTAAGTGTAGTTCAGCAATTACTCTTTTTGTTTATCTTTTGCTCTAGGACCTGAGTTTCAAATTACACGAAGAGATGATGATAATTGAGCCTTTAAAGGTATATTCAGGTTTACTATCCCTTGAGTTAATTGTTATTGAGCTGATCTTTTCCCTCAAAATAAAATTAATTTACTCCCCCTCCCCTCCCCATCCCCCTTCCCCTCCCCATCCCCCTTCCCCCTCCCCCTCCCCTTCCCCTCCCTTCCCCCTCCCCCTCCCCTCCCCCTTCCCCTCCCCATTTTTCCTTCCCTTCCCCCTCCCCTCCCCCTCCCCTCCCCCAAATACAAACACACACTTAATGCATTGTAGTGCTACATTCCCATATCAAGTTTACTCAAGTGTGTCCCATGCACATACTACAAGTCAAATATTTGCTTGTTTGCTTTAGTACGTTATCCTATAGTGCTGCTGCTATTATAAATTAACTATAATAAATTAGGTTTCATGTGAGTGAGTATTGATATATTTTTTTTTATGACTGTAGTAATAGTTGTCATTGTTTTTTTATTAGGATCTATGCTGGTATAAGGCTCACAAGGCTGATTCACGTAATCATGTGGGTTCTATACCCCTGACACATGTTAGACTGGTATATATGTCAGATGAAGAAAATGAAGAAAGCTTGTACAGGTTTGTTAGTGCCATCCACTCAACATATGCTTTCTTCTTCTCCTGTAGTTTATAGCAGCTGTTACCTATTCTTTGTAGTTGTAACACTATTACCGTAAATTGTCTAACAATTTGCCCCTCCTATTTTATTTAAATAAATTTTATTATAATTATTAATTTTTATAAGAAAGTAGTACTTTTGAGTATTTTTTTATTAAATTACTGTTGGCTTGTGTAAACTTCTACTGTACCAGCCTTTAATTTTGTCAAAATAATTGTTACGAGGGAAAACACTTCATTTTAATCTCGGGTTATTCGTTATTGTAGACCTTTGTTATATTTAGTTTGCCGAATTTTTAGAGATTTTATGGTATAAACTGTAGCAAAAAAAAGTTATTTTTCTTTTTTTAGGGTTCCCAAGAGACCTGGCCATGAGAGGATGTATGAAGGTAAATTAATTTTTATTAATTAACTCTTAATTAATGTAACTATTCAGATAAGAACGATTTTATAACTAACTCTGGATGGTTCAGTCATGGTGGTATGCCCTTGGGTAAGGAGGCACAATACCATTGTCTTGCTCGTAAAGCCGAACTTGACCACGCCCAATTCATGAGCATTAATGAAGCAGTCTACATGCTACAATACATGAATGAAAAGGTTGGTTCCAGCTGCTGTCATATGATAGGTTATTTACACCCACTCAAACTGCATGTCCTTCAACCTTGAAGGATGTGTACTGTAGTATTGGGAAGTATAGTCATGTGATTGATTTGATTAGGGACACACCCACATACTGTTGTACAGCTGGTAGAGAATAAAGTCTCTAATGTTTAAGACCCATTTTAATATGATTGATATTATTTATTGATTTTTGACGGGTGCAAAGCCTGTGTTTATAATTATAACAATGAAAGTTTTCATTATTTCACCTATTTCACACAGTACAGTACATGTATAAATACATGTACTATATTAGTTATAAAGCCATACCATATATGGAAGTCATTTCATTGAATGCATGGGAAGGTACCTATGACGTATCCATTATAGTCTCTTGATTACTATATTCGACACTCACAAAGTTAAAAGTGGATTTATATACTGCTATCTTAGTGAGCATCAATTGGCTTATTGAAAATATCTGGGGATGCATGTTCTATAGTGAAACATTTAAGGGCAGATTGATAAAGTATTGTTGTAACTCCTTTTCCTGTCTGAATCGTTAGATTATCTGGTGTATATTTTTCACTGATTCTCACTGTTTTTTTTTTCTGTTGTGGTGTAGACATTTATCGGTAAGGCTCGTGTCCTACATGAGGGACTAGCTAATCATTTTGAATGCTTTGGTAAAAGGCTGAGGGACATTAGGGACATTGATGATGAGTTATGTCATCATACTACTTCAGCTGGATGGAAGGTAGGAAGGAAAGAGTTGGGGAAAGGGGAGGGTGGAGGCCGGGTAGGCGGGTAGGGAGGGAGGGAGGAGGGGGGGGGGGGGGGGGAGATGAACCTGCCCAATTTTTGTGTGCAGAAATTGTCTTGTTACTACT
>JAYJLX010118863.1:0-19931 GCA_036873525.1 Chalinula nematifera
ATATATATATATATATATTTATGGAGGATTGTGTCTAGTTTCCACACAGGTGTTGCTGAATGTTAAAAAAAAAAGAACCAAGGAAGAAGACCAGATAGAAGCTGCTCCTCATCTCAGCCTGACACAGTTGATAAAAATTCATTATTAATTTTTCAATTTTTTATTCTCTTTAAGAAATTTTTTTAAATTAATTATGCAGATAAAAATTTATGAACATGTTATTGATTGGCTGCTACATGGACTATAATAATGATGTCTATCCGCTTGATTTAACTTAACTGATTGCAGTGCATGTATTCACACAAGTACCATTAGACATTACTGATGTCACAAACAGTATATTAAATAATTAATCGAGCGTAATTAATAAACTACATACTATGGTGGTATTACACAGGCAGCCGGTGCTTTTATATAGGCGATGAAAATGAAGGACCTGATGTGACTGGTACTAGAATATCAAATAAACCATTATAACTGTGATTATGCAGGATCAGTACCCAGTACGTTGGAACCAATGGCACACAACGTACAGATACCACCCACGCAAGACACATTTATGGCACATATGCAATTAATGGGACACTAGCTCTTTTAAACTGATCAATGAAAGATATGTCATCAGTGGATTATGCGTAATATTGTACTCATGTCGTCAGTTCAGTAATATATAGTTTAGTGGTACTGTAGAAAGTAGTGTAGACTATATCAGTTCTATGTAATAATTACAGTGGAACCTCCGAATAATAAAACTTTTGGGACCAATAAATTACATCATTACTAAGAGGTTTTCTTTGAAGAGAGGCTGCTTAAACATTATTTGACTGGGAAATTAAGGGACCTCAAAATCTTTTAATTATACAGAGGTTTTCATTAAAGGGAATTTTCATTATCAGAGGTTCCACTGCATACCGTTATGAAGCCATCTGTATTAATGGGACAGTTTCTGTATCTAATTAGTACTGTTGGTGACACTACAACGATATTAGTATATTACAATGTGACATTCTGGACACCAAGCACAAGCAATAATTACATCAGTATGATTAGGCCTAGCTGGCCTGAGCCTATTATGCCAGCATAATTTGAAAAATAATAGCAAGAGTACTATATACTACAGCATCAAGAATTATTCCTATAGAAATAAACAGAAGAAAATCTGGTTGTAGTTCATTATCTTAACTATATAGCACGAACAACATGCATGCGTAGCACGTGTAGTACTGTTCATGTACATCAATTAATGTACCCATAACATATACTTGAGCAGAAACCAAAATATGGGCTTTATTCACCTGGAGCCCCACCCATATATAAAGGGGTGGGGCTCCAGACTTTAAACTGTCATATCTCATTGCAATTAATTTTTGCCACTTCATGAATTCAATTATATGAGTATCATATTACCTATATAAGGAATTTACTTTAAAAAGGTGTTATCCATTGCTATGGGCTATATAGCATTATAAGCAGCTATATTCATGCATCAGTCACACTATACTGGTAATGAATCCCAGCCAGTATATATAGTCTCACCTTTAACTGCATGCATGCATGTGATGGGTGGAGACACTTAGCTACAATAGCCAAGTGTGAAAATATTCTCATTATATTAGTCTATATTGTTGCTGTATTGCAGTGCAGAGAGTGTCTGTAGTATATATACCACTCCAATTCAGGCAGTAACCTTAGACATGGGTTCCTGGCATAAACAGATGCTGCTGTGTGTTATACTCTTTTGTTTAACAGGTGAGGTCATTGCTGTAGATATAAAATATTACAAATTGATTATTTTATTTGGCCTGCATTACTATTATAGTGAGTATGGTATTGAGTGATGTGGAAAGCAGTAGTGGGTCAGACTATTGTATTGGTTTTTTGAAGAAGCATAGCTCATTTAGTGCCCGTGTCCTTGTTGGCAGTACTAGTTCATCACCAATTAATTTCAGCATCCTGTATTCTAATAATCAGAGCTCTGAACATAGTACAACACCGGGTAATTCATATGTTGTCAATCTTGAGTTAATCCTCAATGATGACACTAACAAAGGAGTTTGTTTCACTTCCAGTGGTCATCACAATGGCAGATTAATCATATTGCCATATTTATTGTATAGCTCTCCTATTGGTGGTAGTGCGGCGTCATACCTAGCCCTACCTTATCAAGAGCTAACCACTGATCAATGCGAGTACTATACATTATCAACCAGTTCATCTAGTAACCAATACTACAGTGGGTTCATATTAGTTGGACTGAGACACAATACAACCATCACCATATACCCATCAATACCACTAAACATTACTGAGGACACACAGAATACAACCAATACTGCTACTTATATTACAGTACAACCAGGCCATAACCATACTATAGTATTACACAGACAACAGACACTATATATTGGTAAAGATGGAGGAGCTGATGTGACTGGTACTAGAATAGTATCAGATAAACCATTAACAGTAATTAGTGGTCACGAGGCAGGGTCAGTACCCAGTGATGGTACGTTGGAACCAATGGCACAACAGATACCGCCCACGCAACTATGGGGAGATACGTTCATGATAGCACCAATGATGGGACACTCTCAAGGACAGATAGCAAAGGTATTGTCATCAGCAGATTGTACTGAGATATCTTACAACTGTCATCAGTTCAATAACAACACAGTGGTACTACTGAAGGCAGGTAGTGTACATCAGTTTTATGTTCCTGATAATGTGTACTGTTATATCAAAGCCAATAACTCTGTGTTAGTGGGACAGTTCCCGTATAGTCCCCCGGGTAATACTGATGGTGATACTACAATGATATTAGTACCATCAATTGATCAATATTATAACAATTTGACATTCTGGACACTAAACACAACAAATAACTACATCAGTATAACAGTACCAGTGGAAAGCTATACTCACAATAATATAATATATGATGGTGAGAGTATACCAGAGGAATGCTGGTCTCCCATATATGGTAATAGTACTAACCTAGTAGGGTATGGCTGTAGATTGGCTGTATCTAAAGGCCACCATACAGTATCCAATGTAGCCAAGGGACGGTTATCAGTGTTAGTGTTTGGAATTGGTATTGGACATGCGTATGGTTACCCAGCAGCACTATGGTTTAATGGTCCACTAAACTGGACTAGTTTGGTAGTAAGAGATCCATCCAGCACCTCCCCCTACCCTTCCCCCTCTTCTGTTTCCTTGTCTATTGGGGTTTCAACCACCACTAGCTCAATCACTCAACAACTCTCTACAAACTCCACAACTAGTGCCATTACTAATACAGTATCGAGTGCTATAAGTGATTACAACCCAACACTATCACGTATCATTGATCGTCGGTACTCCACCAGTACATCATCATTGAAATCACCCAGCACTGCCATACCCATTATGAGACCTAGTACGAGATGGTCTAATATTCACAGTAGAGTGGTTCAACCTGCTCCATCCATTGGATTAGCCCTGGTCATCAGCTCATCATCTAGTACTAATCTAACTATCAGTGTCCACTCCATTTCTAGTACTAGTACTACTAGTAGCAGTGTGATGGAGTCGCCTTCTAATTCCTCAACTGGAATAAAGCTTGAGCTGATACTATTGATATCACTGATAGGGTTAGCTGGTGTTCTGATTGGTATGATGATCATTGGTTGCTACTGTTACTTATACCAAAGGAAGAGTGCCTCGTCTATAAATAACAGTGTTAATAGCATGACAACGTTTGATAATCCCCCTCCATACAGTCCTCTACCGACCCAAGACAGTGATCAGCTGATTGAAATAGGTGTAGTGGAAGAGAAAGATCATGGTTTGTGATGACAATTAAGTGACAATATATGCTGCTCGTGTATAGTATCCAGCGTTATAGTTCACTTTTATTAAGTATCATTCTGTTTTTGTTATTTTACTAATATAATTATAGTGGTTTTACACGGGTTTTACACGTATATACTTTGGCTATTATGTGTGTGTGTTTTATGTCTAAACTTTTATAGAAACTTGTGATTGTGTATGCAAACCTAAACCATAAATATTTTATTAAGCATAATTATTTTGATTGTTTTCAGTTAATTAGTAGTTTATAAAAAAAATTGTTTCTTAATTAGAATTATCAATACCCATTTATTATGTACCATGTACCCTCTTTATGTACCCTCATCACAAATCGCCTCAATGACCAGCATAGGCGGCTGCAGGCCCGGGCCAGCCCGGGCTGTACCTAAACTTTCAAAAAAACCACAAAGTGCTTTAATTAAGCCTGAAAACCACAGCTCAAGTACTCTAACTAAATTGAATTTGTTTATGCAAAACTGCCAAAACAGTAAAGAAACAGTGAAATAATTAATTAAAATTGACCACGCCCATTATGAATATACAATGAGCCCAGATAAATTTGGAATCCTGCAGCCGCCTATGATGACCGGATGTATACACAACTATGAGGGCATAATTAGCCTCCATATTATACCAATCAGTAAAATGCAAGAGCACATAAACACAATTAATATTTGATTATGTTAATTAATTAGTTCGAAATACCAGGAATATATGTACAAACTTAATTAATTGACAACATCATATCCTGATTCCTCTTCTTTCTCAGCTGCACATGCGTCTATGGTTTCACGAAGCGACGACTGATTGACTAGTTCAATATCATTATCTCCACTGCAATACATAATGGAGAACATAACAGTATATGACATAATGTGCTTTACACTTGATTAAGTACCTATCCTTCTTTGACTTGTTCTGATTATTAAAATGATGTGATTTGGAGCTAAAGAAAGTAACAATAACCAAATATGTACATATACATCTATTATAATATAACAATTACCTTAAACGATATCTTCTAATGAGCACATATCCCACAATCAACACTACTAGACACATTACAGCTATCAACAGCACTACAATCACTACTATGAGACCCAGTGACACATCCGAGAGAGGTTCATCCTCAACTTGAGATTCAAATGATTCTAATTATACCGAAATATAAATTTTCATCATTGAATAATACGATCCACTATAATACAATAATTAACCTGTTGTATTAGATACTGCTAGTCTTCCATATTGAACAGCATACAGCTATTAGGGAATGAATATAAATATATACTAATATACTTTAATACTATTTATACTTACATTAGGAACACCAGTCTGTATATATATGATTAATATTAAACAGTACAGTGTGTTTGGGTCTAGTTCAGGATTATAGTATGTTTCAGTGTGTCCGTGTAGTCTCACTGCTGTAGTTGATAGTCCGTCCCCAACAGTAAATGTATCTGGTATCTGTGAGGCATTGTTCCAGCCACTGGTAAGGTAATAATTGGCCCCAGGGGGTCTGGTTGAATGGGGTCTGGGATCTGAATAGATTGCCCCATAGTCAGACACAATATCACAGGACCCAGCGTTTACAATAATCAATCCAAAGAAACTGTATAATAGATCTAAAAATAACAAGAATTTCAAAAACAACAAATAACTTACTCAATAACCAGTCCTTCATAATCTTGCATGTATTTTGGTAGTTTCACTACTATACTAGTACTAGTGGCGGATGTTGGTAGTAAACCAGCTGTAAAGTCCGCTGTAGTATCAATATAGACCCTCTGATATACTGACAGATGACCCATTAATATGTGGCCAGTATAGTGGGTGATGGGTTGAACAGTGATATCGTATGTTTCAAGTGACTTCAGATTGGTCAGTAGATAATGTGTTGCATTATTATCAGTAATACTACAAGTAGACTCATTAACACACACTCTATTGTAACTTATTGGACCATTCGGGTACAGGGGAACATCCCATTTAACCAATACCTGAGATGAAGTCAGCACTAGAACAGATAGGCCACTCACATTGGACGACTCTATAAGTAATACATTATAAGTATACACCATAATAATACTATAGTATACTGACCTGTTGGTTGTGATACTATAGACACAGTAACTGGACTGCCTGAGAATGCTCTACCCATGAGTCTGTTAAAGGTAGTAATGGTTACTAGATAGTGAGCAAAGGGTAACACCCCTGTAATCACAGCTGATTGCTCTGCTTCAGTATCAGAGCCAGTCAGGTTAATTTCATCAGAAACATGTTGCCTACGTTGGTGGTATTGGAATACTTGAGTGGCATTGTATGACACAGAGATATTGTATGACCCATTCCGATTGGACGGAGACAGCCATGACACAATGATGACATCATTATCATCAGGTGATTGATTAATGATAACATTAGATACTGGATTAGGAGCTATAATGAAATATCAGAATAATACGAGAAATATAAATGATAATAACTATATATAATTAACCGCACCATCTTCCTGAGTGGTTTGATTAATAGTGACATTAACTCCACATCCTGTACTAGTAAGGGCACATATAGTAACCTGATACAGTGAATTAGGAGCTAATTCAGTGAAGATATGAATAGAAGCATTGGCATCCAGTGTTGTTATGACAGTCTCTAATTTACCAATAGGATTAGGCCCCGGTACAACAGATATTATAGAATACTATTATCATAAATAATAGAGTGTTATTATATAGTGATTGGGATATATAGAATCATACCTGATATCCGATTCTCATTCCATTATCACACGAGGGTGGTAACCATGTTAACTCTAGTGAGGTTGAGTTAATACTACTACAGTAAACATCACGTGGCTCAGTAGGAACTATTATAAATAATAATGGAGAGGGGTAAGGAAGGAAACTATAGTCTAACCTCCTTCAGGTGTCTCAAAGTGAACAGGAGGGGAGAATGGTCCAATCCCTTCATCAGTAACACCAGCCACAGTAAACGAATACTCAAACTTAGGAGCTATGAAAATAACGCACAATATTACATACACACATACAAACATACAATACATACACTGTATACGTTAACATACCAATGTTATTGATTAGTATACTGGTCTCATTGCCTGGTACTTCAAACATCATTGATGGTTTAATACCAGCCGCATTGAGACACTGACTCAATGTGTTGCTCAACACCTGTCTCTTCCTTCGTCGTGACTTATCAATGGTTTGATCAATAACACTAAGGATGATCCTGTAGATAAGATGACCGTTTGCATCATCAGGGTTTATGGGGTCCCAAACTAGGAGAACTGAGGTAGCATATAGTGTGTCAAAGGGCACAGGATCACTGGCCACCTCAGGATGGCTACTAGGGACTATGGGAAACGTTAATAGCAATAATATCAAATAATTAAGATGATCTATTTTATGACAGTATATATGCTATATAATGGATTACCTGATTGATGTGTTGTATTAGTGACTAGTAGTGAATAGGGTCCAGGTGCAACTGTGACCGCTCGAATTTGAAAACCATACTCCATAAACTCCTCCAGCTCTGTTACTGTTGTATTGAGTGTACTGTTACCCTGTATATGGAGGGTCTGGATGTCCTTGTAGATATCTCCAGACCCCTTATCAAATCTACCATAGCGCAGCTCGTAACTATCAATGATTCCATTGGTTAGTTCCAAAGGGGGCGGGTCCCATATGACTAATACAGCAGTTGAAGACAGTGTGAAAGCTGATACATACAATGGTGGTGCATCAGGAGCTATGGACAGATAACAATTAAATTATAATATAAATACATTATATGCCTGGTAAGGTACCGTCTTCCTCTGTCCTCTGTATAACCATAGCACTGGGTCCCTCACTGACTGTTACTGCAGCTACTGATACCTCATATAATGTGAAGCTGTCTAATTCATACAGTGTTGTATTCAATGCTCCTGTTATATTAACTACACTCGTATCCATGGTGATGTTAGCCACGCCCAGTTTATGTAGGACACGATACCGTATCACATATCGATCAATGATGCCATTGATATCTATAGCAGTTGGTTCCGCCCACTCCAGTGTAATCGTATCATTAGTAAATGATGTCACTGTGAACATACTGGGAGGGGAACTAGGAGCTATAGAGGAGAGCAGGGAAAGAGATAACCATATTACTATATAAAGTAGACCATTCAGTTGTATGTTCACCTGTTTCATGTGTTGTAGCAGTAACATAAGATGAGTATGGTCCATACCCTATACTAGTCTTAGCTCTAATACTAATGTTGTAGGTCACATACTCTTCCAGGCTACTCAATTGAATACTAAGAGAATCAATATCAGTACTGGATACTTGAATAGCACCATCAAATGTTACAGTAGGTATTAACAGGACATTATAGGATATAATATCACCATTGGTTTCATTGAAGGGCACTTCATTCCATGATACAGTGATAGTTGTAGCAGTTACAGATACAACACTTAAACCATGGGGAAACCCAGACGGCTCTAGAGAGTGAAAAAGAAAGGAAATGAGAATATTTTTGCAATTCATGTTTATGTTACTTTCTTCCATTGTTTCAATAGCTAGTTTGTTATTTCCATTACTCTTTCCTTCTTTATTGACAGCAACCACAGTAAAGTTATACTGTGTCCCAGGATAGAGGTCACTAATAACCGCTGACTCTATGTCACCCATGGTTACCACTGTGACCTCCATACTGCCCAGGAACTCTGGCTGTATATAATCAACCTCATAGTATAGGATTGGGGCATTGCTGTCATAAGGTTCCGCCCACTTTAGAGTTACATTACGAGAATGAACACTGGTTGCTGTCAGATTGAATGGTGCTTCAGGAACATCTAATACAGTACATAGTATAATATGCGCTATACATTAGCTGATAGGAGGGTATAATATACACTATACATTAGCTGATAGGAGGGTATAATATACACTATACATTAGCTGATAGGAGGGTATAATATACACTATACATTAGCTGATAGGAGGGTATAATATACACTATACATTAGCTGATAGGAGGGTATAATATACACTATACATTAGCTGATAGGAGGGTATAATATACACTATACATTAGCTGATAGGAGGGTATAATATACACTATACATTAGCTGATAGGAGGGTATAATATACACTATACATTAGCTGATAGGAGGGTATAATATACATTATACATTAGCTGATAGGAGGGTATAATATAGTCAGGCGTGGCCTGATCCTCGCTGCGACGGAGGGTCAGGAAAAAGGCAACACTCAAATCTGGATCACTGCAGAAAATCCTGTAGTGGTAGGAAGTGACATTTACCCTTCGATAAAAGTTATATTTCAATTATTACTATAGTTCTTTTGTAATACAGTGGACTGGAACACGTGTGTTAATTAAAAAAAATGGCTTGAATTTGCTCCACCCTGCTCCACCTAAAGCTGTACAAGAACGATCCAGATTGGAGTGCTGGGCTTTTCATGACCCTCCGTCGCAGCGAGGATCAGGCCATGCCTGACTAGGTATAATATACGTACCTTGAACCAATACAATGGTGGGTTGGCTTATCACTGACTCATAGTAATCAGTACTGGTTATATTACACTGATACACTCCAGTATTGTTCAATAATGGACTAGTAATAGTTAATACACTCCTAACCACACCCTCAGACTCCTCTACTGTAGCTACATGAACGCCATTCACTCCTTCTGTTTGCAGTACACCAGCATTATGAGACCATACCATATATGGAAGTGGTATTCCAGCTGCTACACAGATTAGGGTAATGTTCTGAGTGGGCGTGGGTACTAATGATACATTGACACTACTAGGATCTTCAATAATCACTGGACCAACTAATGGAAAATAACACAATATAAAACTATCGATTCGACCTTTGACCTTACCGTTAACAGTGACGTTAGTTGATTCCATGCCAGCCCAGTTACTAACTATACATTGATAGCTTCCAGCGGTTCATAGTGTCAGTATGAAGCTATACTGATCTGTCATGGCTACTTGTATTCCTGTAGTCAGGTGTGTCCAGAGGAATATGTTATTGGGACCACCATCAGCACTGCAGTTGAGGGTTACTGTAGTACCATTATAGGAATTGATAGTATCAGGATACACTGATACACTACCCTCAGGAGACACTGTGTGTATGTAGAGGAAGTAAAATAATGGAGGAACACATTGAGTACTTATAGGACTCTAACTATACCTGTAATAATGCTAAAGTCTGATATTAAGCTGTAGTCAGGGAATATTAATGCATCTGCAATAACCAAACACCGATATATTCCATTATCACTGTAACTAATCGGTATGAATTTTAATCTCGTGCCGTTACTCTCGGCCAGAGTCTCAAACTCTAATGAATCCTTGTTCATTTTTTCCCATTGGTATTTTGGAGGTGGGTAGGAGTCACCAACACACACCAGTTCCACTTGATCACCTGACAATACATATACATCCACCGGATGAGTCAGTATACTAGGATACACATACAGTACCACTGTGTTAATACCATAACCAGCTTTATTGTATACCACACAGCTATACAGTCCACCAGTTGATCCATTAGCCACAGATACTGTCAGTATTGTGTTTATACTGACTATAGTTAAGTTATCAAAATCACTTGAATCAATGATTTTTGTCTCAAACGAAGGAGTTCCTTTAACCCAATGGAACATAGTGTTATTGGAATTGCCTGAAAATGTTGTGCAGTTGAATGAAGCAGATTCACCGTACCATACTGTTTGGTTGTTGCTAGGATACGTGATGACACTATCAGCTGGACTAACTATATGTATACAAATAGAAAGTAAAGTAAAGTAATACATTATCTGTTGTATTAAGTGTGGTATATACTCACCAATGCAATCTATGTCACATATACATGATTCCTTCATGTTACAATCACACAGTATTTTATTATCCAAATCATTGCATTCTCCTTCATCGAAACATTGTCCCTCTGGACAATATGGCGTTTGACACCTTTCACCCTTATAGTTTGCAGAACAGTTACAACTAATATCAGTACCAACTCCTTCAATACAAACACCACCATTTAAACAATACGAGTCATTACAGTGATCCAGATCAAGAGAGCAATGGCTACCAGTATATCCTGGGCCACAGACACACTCATACCCCACTGCCTCAATGTTACTACATATTCCATTATCACTGCAGTTTACACTGTTCACAATACAGAAGTCAATCACAGTGTCACAGTTGGTATCAGTGTATCCAAACACACAATCACATGTATAAGCATTGATGAGATCAGTACATGTTCCATTATTCTGGCAAGGGTCAGGATCACAATCATCAATATTAGTACCACAGTCATCTCCTGTGAATCCTGTTCGACATTTACAGGTGAATGTACCATTTCCATCAATACACTCACTGACACCCACTTTATCACAAGGAAAATCAGGATCAGTGATATGCCCACATAGATCAATATCAGTGTCACAATCCTTCCCTGTCCAATCAGTATAGCAGTTACACTGATAATCATCAACTAAGTCATAGCAATCTCCATTGATACAGGGGTTATTGCCACAATCATTGATATTAGTCAAACAGATTTGACCAGTGTATCCAGGATTACACACGCATTGATAGTCATTGACCAGATCCATACATACTCCATTACCACAGTTATAACATTAGCACATTCATCTATATCAATAGTACAGTTCTGTCCTGTATACCCACTCATACACTCACACACATATACTGTATTAGATATTGAGGAACAGTTACCATTATACTGACATGGGTTAGGGTTGCAAGGGTTTGACTCGTGTTCACATTTATCCCCATAATATCCTTCAATACATGTGCATGTGAAATTATCGTAAGTACCTGGTATACATGTACCATTATTGACACACTCAGTACCACTACACTGGTATATTGGCAACATTGTCACATTGACAGTGAAAGGAGCAACCAGCGATATGGAGTTAACACCAATCACATAAGCTGTAAGAAATGATTCATAGTATCCAATAGTGAGCGGTATATTACTAGTTATAGTGAATTCATACACCTGCAATAAGTGAACAGTGTCTGAGAGTAAGAAAAAGTTAGTTGATGTTCCTTGTGATAAGAGGAATTTAAATGTAGATGTTTCTAGTTGCATGAAAAAACCATCCAATGGTGAAAATGTGTCATTATTAATATATACTGTCAATCCAAACAGGATCTCATCAATTGGTATAGCAGAATCCTCCTCCACTTTGTATTTGATGATGTCATAGCGAGTAGCATTGAAATGAATAGTGAAATCAGAAGGCACTAGTATGAGGAACGTTATTAAATTAAAAATTGATGTTTATAGAGCATTGAACACTTACACGGTTCACAAAGACCCTCAGTTGCATTAAAATACTGCTTGTCAGGGCATTGCACATCTTGGCCTATGAAAATTAACTAATATGAAGGAACTACACTCAAGAAACGGATTATAATCTTACCAAATGTGACTTGGATGACAAGTAAAAGAACTAAGCTGACAGAAGACATTTTGCAGCCAAACGGGCGTGGCTCATTAAATGGGCGTGATCACGAACTATGATTGTCATTAATAATAATAATAATATTATTGGTGTTGATTCAAAGGGTTTACTATGATAGGAAAATAATTTAATTCTAAAACTGAAGCTTTATGATACAGTTTGTTTCAGAGTTCACTTTAATTGCTTTTTCTTAAGGTCGTAGCTAATTTCTATAGACTGTACTTACTTAAAACTGAGACAAGTCGATGCAGGTAGCTTTCAAGTTCCCCATAGGCTCTTGTTAATGGATGGGTTCTGTTCTGTATCGGTACATAAATGGATTGTATTCAATTTCCTTACATAGGATTTACTGTTTCAGTAGAAAAGTGAACCAAGGAAGGAGACCCCAATGACTGCTGTACACTAGTTCCAGCTGTTTCTCATGTCGGTCACAAAAAATAGGTTGATTTTTTTTCATGTAATTTTTGTCCACTGTATACCCTTCAAGTTCTTGTTTTATTCTAGTATACAATATTATTTTTTAACAATTAATTGGTATACTCAGTGTAAGAATAAACACATATTATGTAACACCGGAGGTAGGAGTACGTATATATATACATCAATGTACCCATGCAGTGTTGCATGAAGCATGTACTAAAAGTAATAACCTAAAGTACCTTGCATGCGGCCAATGATACATAAAGGGGTGGGACTCTCGATTGTGATTTGTCATGCATGTGTCATTCAATTGTATAAATTTTGCTTGATCTTGATGTCTGTCTACTTCATTTATATGGAATAAACACGCAAAGTGTATTGTACATATTTTAATGGTATCCATAACTTCGATTATACTTATAACGTTACTCGTGCCAAGTAAATCTAATTTAAAAAGGTGTAATAACCATTGTTATGGGCTATAGCTTAATATAGTAGCTATATTAATGCATCAGTCACAACATATTGTAATGAATCCCATCCATCAATTGTATAGTCTCACCTTTAACTGCCAATTTGTGATATAGGTGGATGCACTTGTATAAATGATACTATATAATAGCTATATAAGTGTTATAGTATTGTCAGGATCTCTTGATTAAATGATCTGAAAGAATTTTATACTGTTGATGCTGTTACCTTCAGAGAGTGTCCGAAGTATAGTAGCATCCCAAATCAATCGATAACCTATAGACATGGGTTCTCAGCATCAACAGATGTTGCTGTGTGTCATACTCTTTTGTTCAATAGGTGAGTTCATGGCTATATAAATATAAAAATGTTACAAATTATTATTTATTCGGCCTCCATCGTTATTACAGTAAGCATGGTATTGAGTAATGTGGGTAGCAATAGTGGATCAGATTTCTGTATTGGCTTTTTGAAGAAGCATAGTTCATTTAATATACATGTTCTTGTCAGCAGTACTAGTTTATCACCAATTGATTTCATCATCCAGTATTCAAATGATCAGAGCTCTAAATATAGTACAGTATTGGGTAATCCACGTGTTTTCAATCTTGAATTAATCCTCAATGATGACACAAACAATGGAGTTTGCTTCACTTCCAATGGTCACAATGGCGAATTAATCATAATACCATATTTATCGTATAGCTCTCCTTGGATCAGTGGTAGTGCATCATACCTTGCCCTACCATATCAAGAGCTATCCACTGATCAATACGAGTACTATACATTATCAAGCAGTTCATCTCGTGACCAATACTACAGTGGGTTTATATTAGTTGGACTGAGAGACAATACAACCATCACCATACACCCATCAATACCACTAAACATTACTGAGGACACACAGAATACAGCAACCAGTACAGCTACTTATATTACAGTACAACCAGATCACAACCATACTGTGGTATTACACAGACGACAGACACTGTATATTGGTAAAGATGGAGGAGCTGATGTGACTGGTACTAGAATAGTATCGAATAAACCATTAACAGTAATTAGTGGTCATGAGGCAGGGTCAGTACCCAATGATGGTACATTAGAACCAATGGCACAACAAATACCACCCACACAATTATGGGGAGACACGTTCATGATAGCACCAATGAAAGGACATTCTCTCGGACAGATAATAAAAATACTGTCATCAGCGGATTATACAGAGATAACTTACAACTGTCATCAGTTCAGTAACAACACAGCAGTACTACAGAAGGCAGGTAGTGTACATCCGTTCTACGTTCCTGATAATGTATACTGTTATATTGAAGCCAATAACTCTGTGTTAGTGGGACAGTACCCATATAGTCCCCCGGGTAATACTGATGGTGGAACTACAATGGTATTAATACCATCGCTCGATCAATATTATAACAATGTGACATTCTGGACACTAAACACAACCAATAACTACATCAGTATAACAGTACCAGTGGAAAGCTATACTCACAATAATATAGTATATGATGATGAGAGTATAGAATGCTGGTCTCCCATATATGGTAATAGTAATGAAGCAGTAGGGTATGGCTGTAGGTTGGCTGTATCTAAAGGCCAACATACAGTATCCAATGTGGCTAAGGGACGGTTATCAGTGTTAGTGTATGGGTTTGGTATTGGACGTGCATATGGTTACCCAGCAGCACTGTGGTTTAATGCTCCTGTAAATTGGACTAGTTCGGTAGTAAGAGATCCGTTCAGCACCTACTCTACCTCCCCCTACCCCTCTCCCTCTTCTGTTTCCTCATCTATTAGGGATTCAGCCACTTATACAACTCTACAAAAACTCTTTATGACTTCCATAACTAGTACAACGTTGAGTGCTGTTAGTCGTCATGGCCCTACACTATCACATATCATCGATCGGTACTCCACCAGTACATCATCATTGGGATCACCCAGCACTGTACCCATCATGAGACCCAGTACCCTACAGTCTAATATTCATAGTAGAGTGACTGAACCTGCCACTTCCATTGGATCACTTATTGTCATCAGCTCATCAGTGTCATCTAGCCCTAGTGTCCACTCCAACACTACTAGCAGTAGCAGTGTAATGGAGTTGCCTTCTAATTCCTCAACTGGAATAAACCTTGAGCTGATACTATTGATATCACTGATAGGGTTAGCTGGTGTTCTGATTGGTATGATGATTGTTGGTTGCTATTGTTACTTACACCAAAAGAAGAGTGCTTCAACTATAATTAACAGTATTAATAACATGATTATGTTTGATAATCCCCCTCCATATAGTGTTTTACCAACCAAAGACAGCGATCAGCAGATTGAAATAGGTGTAGTGGAAGAGAAAGATCATGGTTTGTGATGACAATTATATATTGAATTAATATACGCTGCTTGTGTGTAGTAGCAGTGAAATAATTTTTGGAGTCTGTTTTGTGTATGTGTATATGGGCTATTTCTGTATTCATGTAGTATTGGTGTTTGGATTTAACCTTTGTAATGATTTTATTTTGTTTATGTGGGCTATTATCATGTATTTATGTAGTATTAATTTTTGTTGTAGTTGAAAAAATTATTATTGTAAGAAATTGAATTAAACGCCGAATCATCCAACTGATAGGGGAGGGGCTGGGCCGGAACGAGACTAATCCATCCCATATGATTATAATATACCGTAAATACTCTTTGCTGTGTTGCAGACTTGGGAATGACCAACGAGGACAATAAGTATGCCAATGCTAGTTTGGGTATTGACAATAGTCATACCTGTAGATCTATAAGGCATATCAACATCAGACAAGGCAAAACCATAACAGATAGGAAATTGAATAGCTTAATTATAAGGTAAGAATAAATAAAGAGCCGGGAAATGGGGTTATATGCTAAATAATAATTAACAACCATGCAGTATATAATCATACGCATAAGCTGCATTAGTGTGACCGCTAAATTATTAGTATTAAGTGGACATACTAAAAATTTAAATACAAACAATCTAACGATATCTATACTGGTAAACAATACCTCAGTGTATATTATAGTGTTTATTTCTAAACATCGATCACATATTGCCGTGAAATCATTTTCAGTTTAAGTTTAAATCAAATCTTCTTTTGTTTAAAACTATTGTGCAATATATCAATCGCTATTTTAATTCTTTTTATTATTCAGTATGACACAACTGAAATCAGCTATATAACCATCTGCTAAAGTATAGTTTAAATTTTTACGTTTGTTGATACTGGTTGTATACCTCCCAGCATGTAACTCAAGCTACAGTTCTATTCATAAAAATAATGACACACATATACACCTGCATGTGTATAAACTGACTGTGATAAAACACCACTGAAACACACTGAAACTAAAAAAAATTAGCAAAAAAATAAACTGACCATATAATAGTAGCATTGCAAGCACACTGACAGCCTTATATAAAATGTAACACAGACACACAATGCTTATTGCTCTAGGTTGGAAGTATCAAGTAGTGAATCATCCTGATACTCTTTGTACTCTACAGGGTTGATAAGCCTGTGAGCAAGTACATCACTATCTTCATTCATAATCTCTTCCTCTTCATAAGATGTTCGATCAGTCACTTTCCTTCGACGCTTTTGCCAGCAAAAGTTTATTTTCCTTTTAAGCCATACAATACAGTACCCTACAGCAACAAAGACATACGCTACTGAGACAATAAAAGAGCCAAGAAAAGCAGTAAAGAATAGTATGGCAGATTTTTGAAATGTAAGAATAAAAAACAAAATGCTAATTGCAGTTAAAGTACCCAAAACAATCAGTTCTGTGAATAAATGAATCCTCCTTTTGTAAGGCCGTATTACAAGTAATGCTATAATTGAAATAACCCCAATACCAATCTGTGCACCAAGAATGATCATTTTGTTAGTGGAATAGTAAAACAGCATAATTAGCAGCTGAAAAGCATAACTAAAACTAGCGAAACATCGGCAATCCCTATATGAGGTCTGTGTACCATTGTTATAAGGAGCAGTGAATGCATCAGTTACTGATATTAACAGGTCCTTCTTTATGCGAACTTTATTGAGACATCTTTGAAACCATTTGAAAGGATACACAAAGAGATAAACCACTGGTACAGTAATGAATACTATTAACACTATCAGTGCTAGAGTACCAGCAGCACCATGCCAACCATGGAAATACCTCTGGGAACCATCGTAATAAAATACACTGTGATCGTTGTATGACGTCATGTGAAGCAGTTTGAGAGATGTTGCTGCTAGTTGTGTGAAACACAAGGTATACACTGAGGTAATGGTATGGATTAACGAAGGTTGGATGTCAAACAGTCGCCAAAAACGAGCCAAGAAACGATGAATTGGTCTAATAACACATACAGCAAATCTATTACCTCTATCATAGGCAACAAGACAGCAATACATCAGAACCAGAAACAGGAACGGGTAGAATGCAACCAAATACCAGAAAGAAATGGCTCCTAATGCTTTGGTATTTTGGGATATACAGATTATTGATTCTTCACTAATACATAATCCGAAATACAGATTGCATGAAGGATAATTTATAAACCCAAGGTTCCATATGCTGAGGGGAAGTAGAAAAAAGTCCATTAAGCGTAAACGATAATTATACCCTGTCACAAACCATGATGGATAACTCACTGATGGAAATGGTATTGATATTAGTTGACAAAAGAAGATAAATGATTTCAATGATCCTTGGTTAAGGTTGACATTCAGTAGAGCTATTAGAGCTATCATAACAGTTACTGGTATAAACTCCAAAACTAGTAATAGTGCCCATCCTCTAATAACTGTATTAGCGTCATTACACAGAGAACAAGACAGGTGAGGTGAATTAATAGCTACACTATGATTTGGTAGGCAACCTCCACATAATGGGCCATCATGATTATCCCAACATCCTGGGCTAAAGTCAGTAGAATAAGGAACAGGGCAATGGCCAGTGAGGTCCACATTCGGATCATCTGAGCAAGTTCCAGGTGAAACTAGAAAACGCTCATGAGTGACATTACATGAAGATCGAAACTGAAAAGAAGGAAAGCTACATGACTCCTGCTCACTACAGGATGTTACAGTGTGTGACTCAGCAGCATATAAAGCACAGTCAACAGGCTTGCTTACCACTCTTTGTTGATTAATAGTGAATGTGTCAGTAATGTCAACGTCATGAAGATTAATATGTATGTTCGAGTTCACAGTCACTACAACACTATAATTCCAATTCATTACAATCTCTGATTCACTGAGAGTGAGTATTCGTTCATTTTGGTTATAGTTGTAGACAAACAGTGCTCTGTTGTTATTATGTATACCACAGGAATCAATATATACTGCATTGAATGGTAGGTTAATGATTGTTACAGCCGCTCCATATAATAATACATTACTACGAACAGCATGTATCAGAGAGTAATTATTACCGGAGATATTTGATCTGGAAATACAATAGTAGGCTTCATTTTGTTGATCTTCGATTACCAATCCCCCTCCAATCATTGACGTTATTGCTTCTTTCCCTTTATTGATGGTGACATTATTAACAATAACATTACCTGATAAATCATAGAGAAATATTCCAGAGCCATTGGACTTGGAAATGCTCACATTATTTAATGAAATATTGGAACACGATTGGATTGTCACTGAAGCAGGCTGTGAAACTGAGTCCAATCTATATCCACAGTTGTTGAACATTATTCCATCAATGGTTATATCACTGGAGTAACTAATATAAAGACCAGCTAATGGTTCACAGTTGACAATTGTTTCCATCATACCACTGCCACTAATGGTGAGGTTGGTCTTGTGGGTAATGTGATTGTTATCTCCGTACTTTAGAGTATGGTTGCCGGGACTAACCTCAATCAGTATTGATGTCTTTAGAGTCTGTACTGTTTTGAGAGCTGTGTTAATGTCAGCACAGGTAATAATAGATCCATTATACTGTTGTAGACAATACGAGGAGACAATGTTACCTCCTTCAACCATGATGATGTGCTGCCATGATGACTCTCCTCTTTTGCCTGGCTGTGCCACTATGTTGCCCGTTAAGGAAAGAAAAGTTATACTAAGAAAAAGTGTTGCCAATTTGTTCATTTCTATTATGGAGGTCAGATCTTGTTACATATATGTAAGTACATGTGTGGTCAGAGAACAAGTATACCTAAAAATGTGACAGCTATTTTAATTGGAAGTGTCACAGTAAAGGTGGACACATGATCTTGCTCACGTGTTATTACAGCACCCTATAGCTGAACTAAAACTACTGCAAAGACACAATACATTCGACTCTATATAACCCATAAAAGCATCCTGAAATAATATTGTGTGTATGATATACAAATTTTAAAAAGCTATTGATACATAATACAGTGGAATGGCTCCAAATGATGAAAGTTATGATACTAATAAATTATTTCATTAACGTACCAGATTAACATGCTACCCTCTAGTATTAATGTACATACTCTACATACCTACCTTCTTGTACTAACATATCTACCCTCTAGTATTAATATACCTGCCCTCTAGTATTAATGTACATACTCTATACCTTCTTGTACTAACATATCT
>JAYJLX010118974.1:0-12314 GCA_036873525.1 Chalinula nematifera
AGAGAGAGAGAGAGAGAGAGAGAGAGAGAGAGAGAGAGAGAGAGAGAGAGAGAGAGAGAGAGAGAGAGAGAGAAACAAAACTTAGACTCATCCCAATTACTAAACATTCACTAGTAACAGCTCTACTGGATACATAGTGAATGAGGCTAATTTGGACCTACATACAGGTTATTCATACTGGGGGATTTCATTGGAAAATAAAATTGCATAGGCTCAAATTACTCGCATGCGTTTATTCGTCCTGCTATTGCGCTAGAATTACCAGAATAAATAGACTACTTTTAGTATAACGGCCCTATTCTTGCAATGCTGAGCAACACTCTTTCTGCCACCGGGAAGTGGTGTGATGTCACAATGTTGACATAATTGTAACTGCTCTATTTGCTAGTAGTAGTATTGTACTATAGACCTCTTTGCTAAAGGCGGAGCTTTGAACGCATTATGTATGAATACTAATAAAATTTCCGTAAATTCCCATAAATTATCGCCATCTTGAAGGACCAAAGAGTAGGAGCTTCTATGGAGCTTTAGAAACATTGTGCATCACATACATATATGCTGAACTATTCAAAAAATCATTCCGAAAACTGGTTTTGTTTTAATTTTTGGCCACATTTCTCGAAGTAACAGCCGATTGTTTGTCTACTTTGCATTGTTTATAATGTATTGTGGTCCTCCTAAATGGCCGCCGCATTAAGTTGCCACACCTTCTGTAAAGGGTCTATAGCTACTGCAGTACACAATATAACATGGCAATCGACCCCACACAGATATGAGGAAGAAGCTAGTTATTAGGAGTACAGTGGAACCTCTCTATTGTTGACACTGTTGGGCCAACATTAAGTGTCCTGATTATAAAGGTCTCCTCATGGAGATAGTTATTCAAACAGTGCCCTGATTGCAGAGTGTCCTGATTATAGAGGTTCTACTGTATATAAAACGTATCAAATTAGGCACAAGGTACTAAATTAAAATAATGTAAAAGGAGGTGGTAGGTGTGCCCTAATTTTTTTTTAAGATGGCTGCCAAATTTATATGCCTGGCATCATTACAAATAACCTTCTCTGGACACTGCTGCTGCGATTTCATTATTTTATTATTTTATTACATGTAATAGGGATATATGTATATGCACCTATACCACGGACAGATCATACATACACTACGATACGACCAAGAAATCAAACTAACGACTCTAAGCTAACGACTTGTAATTTTTGAATTCAATGACAGACAGTAAAGTGCTCATTATTTGTACCTCACAATCAACTCACAGTGTTCGAGTAGTCTGAGATGTTGACGGCTCTTCCTTACATTTCTGGTCATTGAAACGAAGCGAAGGACCACTGAATCTGTAAAAACTCTCGTTGTACGCCATTTTTCTTTATTGCATGCATGCAACGTCAAGCCTGTCACGTGACCTTCGCTTTAGTTACGTCTCCCGGCTCCACCAATATGGCTTTGGATGTATGTACGTACATGTATAGTCTACCCCCACATGCCTCTAGTAAAGGCAATCTCGTTCCTGAATTTTTGACGAACAGGAGAGATTTTGAAAGGTGACTAACTGTGGTTCCCTTTAAAGCGTAAGTTTAATACGAGCATGTAATCTAGGTATCAGTAAATTAGTAGCCAAGGGGCAACTGATGGTCAAGTTGCCCAACTGCACTGAACATAGGTCTGTCTGGTTAGGGCTCCATGATGGGGCTTGTAGTGATTCAATGGTGTGCTATATATACTAATAGACAAGGGGAATTGAATGCATCCATGGGTTTTTATGTATTTTAGTTTTCCTATTTTGCATGCTTGCTGTTATTCTCTGTAGTTTCTACACTGAGTAAGGCTGTTGATGTGGTTTGTTTTAAAGATAATTTGACTTGGTTGATTAATGCTGTAGTACACGTAGAAGCTTGCATAGTTCAGTGGTTGTAGATTGTTTGTTTGCATGCCTTGACCTGTATGTTGCCGAGCATATAGCAATGTAATGGAGCCCACCTAGTTTTGTGGTGTTGTTCTACTAAACATGCATGTCCAGTTCAAGCAA
Source organism: Chalinula nematifera (assembly GCA_036873525.1). NCBI lineage: Eukaryota > Metazoa > Porifera > Demospongiae > Haplosclerida > Chalinidae > Chalinula > Chalinula nematifera. The sequence continues at coordinate 2,045 of JAYJLX010118974.1, forward strand.
CCAGAATGATAACGCCTAACTATTTTCCTTCAAAGCTAATGTGATATTTATTGTGCTAGCTCATAATGCATTCAGATATACGCTTTGCCAAGTGATTTGAAGTTATGACAACTCAAAAACACAGTGCAAAGCCGTTTCATTAATCACTACAAAAACTTATAGTGGGTATACACTTTGTAAAATGCAGGTAAGATGTGCGTTACTTAATTTCAGTTTATGTTTCAGTATTGAGTTATAACATGCAGTGTAAAAAATATTTGATATATCGTTGATGTGTATCAGATGATCAAAGATTGAAATAGCCCTGATTATTCTTTATTATATAAAGAAGCCATGTACAGTGTGTATCTATGAGGTAAAGCTTTACATGTGTAGACTAGAACTCTGAAACCAATTTTCTTAATGCCAACTGAAGCCCATGCACTTTCTTAAAGTATATACAGTAGTGAGATACATGTAAAAAGTATAGTAGTGATATAAGTGTGAATAAGTTCATCAGTGGTGTAGGCTCATGCAGTCTAGAGTATTACTTGTATCACGCTGTTGTTATTATTCAGTTTCTTGTTTATTTTCCACAGAGAGAAAATGGCTTTAAAGCAGTTGAGCTCGATATTGTTCCTGCTTTCACTGCAAGCTGTGATACACATAGGGAATAGTAAGTCCATGTTAAGTTATAGCCTCGGCTATAATTATGCCTTTATTACTGCTACATGTCTGCTTGATCAACTACTACATTACAAGTACACATTGTCCATGTTAAGTTATAGCCTCGGCTATAATTATGCCTTTAATTACTGCTACATGTCAGCTTGATCAACTACTACATTACAAGTACACATTGTTATTACAGCACTTAGTCAAATACCTCAAATGTAATTATATAATCTCATTATGGCCAAGCATCCAAGTCATTACTTTTTGTTGCTCACTCTGGGTAATTGTTGTTGTGACAGTTGGCTTAGATTACGAATTGTCAATCTCTATATAAAGCCTGAATTCTGTTGCCAGCATCTCTATCTCCTTGCTGAATATTAAAGTACTTTGCTTAATGGACCTTACGCTGTAATTACTACAACATTGTAACCGATCCTACTATGATATATAGTAAACAGAAGTATTACAGTTGAGATCCACACTATAGGTCATCACATAATACTATGATACTGTTTGTAGCTAAGCATCTGTGTTGTGTTACACTGGTCTTCCTGTTCATATTGCTACTGTTTTATAACTGACATTTGCCATATAGGAGAGTTAGTTTATTTACATGTAACTCGTATTTCTACATTGTACATGTACATACTGTATGCTTGTCTGTACATCCAGATAAAAGATATACACTAGAACCCCCAATCAATGTATGGAACAGGGAGCATTGCTCCCAGTGTGTGGAACAGGGAGCATTATACGATGGATCCATCTTCCTGTTCCATGTTTCAGGGGTGCATACATTTACATGTACATGTATGTACACACCCTTAATTCAGTAGTTGTGTATACATGTATTTGCCATATTTGGGACATGAAAAATGGATCAGTATTTTAGGGAAGGATAATGCATTATTTACATGTGTGTATAGTTAGCTTGCGTTTAATAATGATATATGTGACTGATACGTTGCTCAAGATCATTAATTTTCACTTAAAGAGGTTAAATAGAATGTTTATCAGTACACTGTAACATGTACTGTATGTACGTAAAAAAACGGGAGAATGTATATACTGTACATATATGTACATGTATGTACATGTACATATATATACATGTATGTACATGTACATATATGTACATGTATGTACATGTATGTGTTCAATATTATGCATGTATCACGTGCATGTTTACATGTGCTATAATTTCAAAGTCATAAAAATGGTGCCAAATTGAATTACGGACATGTAACAGAATTAAGTAATAAAAACTACCTTTGATGATATTCACGAGGTATGTACATGTTGAACATGAAACAGCAGCTGAATTTATTAATAATTATTTTATAGGCATTGAATTTATAGGCATTGAAAGTAGATGTTAATAAATCTCACAAAATGAGGATTTGATAATGAATAGACACGTACCTGAGTTATTTTCGATGGGTAGTTTCATTTGAGGGTTAGCTTCATTATAAATGTATTTAATAGTCACACACTTAATCATTCCAAAATAGTAACAGTTCTTACATCATTAGCTCATTAGTAACAGGATATATTGCATAGCACACACCCACACTGGCTGACTAACCATCTGTTAAAATTGTTCTATTTTTATGGTGGAGCATTTTAATTCATTAATGCAGACTTGACTTTGCTTGTTTTTATAGAAACCTTGAACACGTAAATTGGGCTTGATTTTATGAGGGAAAGCCAAAATGAACTCATGATAGGGAAGATCTTGTAATTTAATTTCTGGAGGCACGTGGTATACAGGAGGAAGTGATTAAAAGTTATAAACCATGCACTTATATGTTCAAAATTCTGAAAAATTATATGGATTGAAAATCCTTTTTTCTTTAGTTGAAATTTTACTTCTTAAATACTATAGTATTGTGAACAAATGAATTGTATTGTAGTTATACTATCTATTTGTAGCAAATTATATATTCATATGTGATTGCTACAATGCACTATCTACTGTATATAAGTTTGCTTAGCTATTTTTTGTCTTCATAACTACATGTACATATATTGTTCGTTTGTGTTGATTTATAAAGTGAAAATCATTTTATGCATGCCGGCATACTAAATACATCCATAATTATGTATACTCTGTACATGTCCATGCATACATGACTTGAGTGAATCTTGACAAGAGTAGTTGAGTAAGATTTATAATAATGATAAGGTTATTAATGATAAGGCTATCTTTTAAATTAAGTTTTGCTAGCATCTCCATCCAGTATACTATGACAAGGTGGAGGAGTATGTACATGTAGTTTAGACAAAACTTCAGGTTTTAGTTCCATTTTAAACTATGTAATCTCTACTTTAGTCAATTTGGCTGCCTGTATTTGGTTTGTGTGCATTGACATGTATAGCATGTGTTCATGTACTATATCTGTATATCGTAATTTTACTTTAACAGTAATTGTGTACTGCATTATGACACCCAAAGGTCTCCTAAAATTGTATTCCTAGTTTTTATCAGGGAGAAGGAAATAGATAATCATTGTCACCTTTCAATGTTATGTGTAAACACACATAAAAGCATGCCTGATTTCCTGTACAGGATATACTTATGTCAGTAGCTAGACTAATACATCAGATTAAAGTATTTCCATAATGAAAGGACATGCACTTGTACTTGTTACAGGTTAAGCATCTGTAAAAGGGGAAAAGAGGGAAAAAGCTAAATAAATTTGTATGACACTGCAGTACATGTGTACCATGTGTATGGATACATGTACAATACATTATGTGTACACGTATATATGTATTGGCATGGTTTGTTGGTGATTTCAGAGTTTAGACATATTTGAAAGATTGAAAGATAATCTTTGGGAAAGTCAAAGTACATGTACTGTGATGTCACAGACTTGTAGGACCTACTCTCACTCTGTATATATGTAAATATAGCCAATGTATATCAATTGCATTGTATATGACAAATACCTTAAGCCTACTATTATTCGTTTTGCATCTACTTAATTATTTTAGCGATTTTGGCAAATAAGTTAATAAATTAACGTAAATATTAATAGACGTTAAAATTTATTTTTTAACCCATTATTAAATTTTTAATGGAATTGTCATGAGATAGTCTAGCCAAATGCAGGGCATGGTGAAAATGCTAAAGTTAGTAGACATTAATACTAGTAGGCTTAAGGTACATGTACTGTACATGTGTATAGTTATTATCATTTTATATGGTATCTTCTTTATCATAGTGCAAAGTTATGAAAGTCAGGTCCTATTAACGTCTACTTTATCTCCTGCTGTGCTGATGCCCTCACCAGCACCAGGTGAACTAGAGCAGCTAGTGGGCTTCACTATTGCCAACCTTACAGAAAATGAAGTAAGCCCAGAACAATACATGTAGTAATGGTTCAGATATTATATATAGGTTAATTAATCTTATGTTTATATAGTTCAATGATACAGTTCGCCAGAGCCTGAGGATGGCAATTGCAGAGGCTGTCAATATTTACTGCATTGCAAACCTTGATCAGTGTACAGGAGTGGATATAAACACAAATGGGTATACTTTATTTATTATTGCTTTAGTAATAATTATACATGTACATATATTGTACATACATGTACTGCACATGCTGTAATACTTATGTCGATTCCTTTGCTATAGACGAACTGCTGTTTTCACTAACATTACAGCAGATGAAGTGATTATAGTTGATTTTATGGAGGAGGATATGAACTTGAATGTTGCATTCTTTGTAAGAGCCAGCACTGAAGGAGCTGTCATACCTGCCACTGCAGTTGTCTCAGCCATTCGGGTATGCCAGAATAGACCTTTTACTTACACTACGTACTCACTATAGCATTGACTTCCTGTCATGGTATGTGCCCGTGTAAATTATCACAAGGGCAAGAATTCATATATACAGGGATACGTGGGATAGGATTAGAATGGAGTGAACTATATATAGGATGTACGTAGTACACATTCATGCACATTTGCTTAAATTACGTATAATTGTGACACAGTTCAGGGGGATGAGGGAGCAGCTTAAAATGCATCCAGTAGTTGTAGCATTTTATCTATTGCTTCTTTCCTCTTTAGGAGCAATTAGAAGTATTTGAAGATGCTGATTTTGTTATTTTAGGAGTTGATGTTGTAAACCCTCCTGTAGCAGGTATACTTGGGTACATGTATACTGTATGTACATGTAATGTACATGTACATAATATACTATAATACATGTACAGGTTACATTACACATATATTTAATGTACCATACATGTTGTTTTCATGTAGAGGATATTTTAGTGACGCAATATTTAGTACATGTACTGGGATTACTGGTAAAGCACTTATATAACTCCAGCGCATACAGGTGTACATGTACCGTATACAGGAAAATATTTGCGAAAAATTTTTGATGATGGCCAACATCTCCTCCAATGTAAACACTAGGATCAAACGGACATTATAGGCACAAATAACAAGAAAAAAAGCAACAGAGGAATTCGTTTTAGAGGTTTTCTTAAATACTACAACATTTTAAAGCCCCAGAAGACTCGCGGGTACCTCAGAATGCTGTAAAGAAACCCGGATTTCTTCGATTCATACGCTGTTGCACGACCGGCGTCTTGTTTGGACTTGGGACATTTAAGAGTCCGTTTGCTGGTGATACTGAAGTAAGTATTCATGTTTAGTTACTGCACTTACACTTTTCACATTCCGTTATGGAGTTTATTGTATACAATGCTGTTTTGGTTAATTTATGAAATAAATTTTTCCGATTGCCCCACAAAATTCATAGAATTTATTTGCCGCAAATATTTCCCTGTATACGGTATGTACTGTACATGAATGTACATGCATAATGTATTGATTGTACTAAAGTCTGTTCATGTTGAGTTAAGGATTTTTCTCATTAGATATTCACCCAAAGTTCATTAATAATGCCCCGCTCTGCCCACGCACTTCCATACTTAATACATTATGAAAGAATATTAACGAGTAAATCCTCAACTCACAAGAAATTTTTAGCTTAATTAGCATGACTTCATGGGGTACATATATTTACAGTAAGCACATGCATATAGTGCAGCCCTTGCAAAAATATGTGATTTACTAATACACCTTGTTCTTATCCTTATGTATAGTGGTAACGTCATCTGCGTTCGTTATGATGGAATCAACCCCGACGATGACCATCCCTGTATCGCCTCCTTCAATATCCTTACTTTCACCATCTCCTGAAATATTCGTACAGGAAACCTTGGCCCCATCTCCTTTGATTTCATTGATTCCATCTCCTGAAGTAGTCGTGGTCTCATCCCCTTCAGTTTCACTGGTGGTACCTCCTGAAGATGTCTTGGTCTCGTCATCTCCTGAAGTAGTTGTGATCCCATCCCCTTCAGTGTCAGTGGTAGTAACTCTTGAAGATGTCTTGGTCTCGCCATCTCCTGAAGTAGTTGTGGTCCCATCCCCTTCAGTGTCAGTGGTGGTAACTCTTGATGATGTCGTGGTCTCACCATCTCCTGAAGTAGTCGTGGTTCCATCCCCTTCAGTGTCAGTGGTGGTAACTCTTGAAGATGTCGTGGTCTCGCCATCTCCTGAAGTAGTTGTGGTCCCATCCCCTTCAGTGTCAGTGGTGGTAACTCTTGAAGATGTCGTGGTCTCACCATCTCCTGAAGTAGTTGTGGTCCCATCCCCTTCAGTGTCAGTGGTAGTAACTCTTGAAGATGTCGTGGTCTCGCCATCTCCTGAAGTAGTCGTGGTCCCATCCCCTTCAGTGTCAGTGGTAGTAACTCTTGATGATGTCGTGGTCTCGTCATCTCCTGAAGTTGTTGTGGTCCCATCCCCTTCAGTGTCAGTGTTAGTGACTCTTGATGATGTCGTGGTCTCGTCGTCTCCTGAAATTGTTGTGGTCCCATCCCCTTCAGTGTCAGTGGTAGTAACTCTTGATGATGTCATGGTCTCGTCGTCTCCTGAAGTTGTTGTGGTCCCATCCCCTTCAGTGTCAGTGGTAGTAACTCTTGATGATGTCGTGGTCTCGTCGTCTCCTGAAGTTGTTGTGGTCCCATCCCCTTCAGTGTTAGTGACTCTTGATGATGTCGTGGTCTCGTCGTCTCCTGAAGTTTTTGTGGTCCCACCCCCTTCAGTGTCAGTGGGGGTAACTCTTGATGATGTGTTGGTGTTGTCATCTACTGAAATAGTTGTGGTTCCATCCCCTTCAGTTTCACTGGTGGTATCTCCTTCAATATTTATGGTATCTCCTTCTCCTGAAGTATCACCATCTCCATCATTGTCCTTGGCTATATCACCATCCCCTTCTTTCTCTTCAGTGATTGTTGAGCCAAGTGTAACACCAGTTTTACCAGAGGAATTGGTAACCATCACTTTTTCTGAAATAGCAGAAGTATGAAAAGTTGTATTTAATTCAAATTTTTCCTGAAATTTATAATTTTATGTTGTGTTTATACACAGATCCAGGTGCTAAGGACGTTGATTGCAAATTCCCTCAATTCATGTATCCGTATAGGTCTGTGCAGTTCAACGGCTACAGGCACTACTAGAGCAAAAAGGTGAAGCACTTTACATTATACATACAATGTACATATAGTTAATGTTGTTGATTTCATTCATTCCTATAGAGAAGTATTACAATCTCCTAGTGCCTTCACTAACATTACTGCGGACCAGGTTATCATAGTTGAAATCAGAGAAGGAGATGATGTAGTAAATGTTACATTTTTTGTAAGAGCTAATAGTGATATGATACCGGCTGATGTCTTTACAGCTGAAGTTGTTGTATTAGCAATCCAGGTACAGTACCACATACATTGTGTACCATATACATGTGTAGCATGAAATGTATTTTACATGTGTACTTGTATATTTTTACACTTTACACATATGTGTAAATGGAAAGAGTAGTGTGAGAAGGTGTTAATCGAAATATAGTGTAAAATCTTGAATATAGCATTGGTGGATCCAGGGGAGGAAGGGGGCTCATTGGGTTCACTTGAGCCCCGGCCCTTTTCCTGAAACCCAGTTTTTTTTTTCCACTTATACCTGTAGCTTTATAACTTTATGGAGCTATCACAAATTCAATGCTGACACCATTAGAATGATTAGAAACGTTTTCCTGACTTTGGATCGATGTTCAATGCAATTCACGCCAATCTCAATTGCAAAGTGGATGTGTATTTGACTGGAAGTAAGCGCAGTTTTTGCAAAATCACGGAGTACTTTGCGCACCTTTATTTTAAAGAACTGGGCCCCCTTCCAAAAACTCTGGATCTGCCCCTGTATAGTTGCATGTTCTTGTATCCCACATGCAGGAAGAACATATGCGCTTATAATTGAATAAGCACTAATACATAGTTTAATTTGAGGGTGTGGCATAGAAAAGGCAACATATGGTTACAATCCAGAGGAGGTGCGACAAGCTCATGTGATCCAGTTTTGTTCGGGAAAATGGAGTCCAAATCCCATGATGAAGAGTAGGATATACGGCAGCTTGTATTTTGCTTATTTCTGGTGATTCTGGCAATCGGTAAGATACCGCTGGATTTGCTAGGGTACAAACCATTCACCTGACTGGTGATCCCCATCAATCCCAGCATCATCAATTTCATATTTCATTAAACACTTTTCTCGCTTCCAAAGAAGAGTTCAAGCTTAAAATCAGAATATATGGTGATCAGCATGGTAAGCAATCGTACCGAAATATTAAAATATGCCATCATAAGCTGCTGGTATCGAAACCCCGCATGTTGGAATGTCAGGAATGCAATTAGCATCGGCCTTGTTGCACCTCCTCTGGTTTCAATCAGTGCCATTTCAGTGCAGTATATCCAGTTCTGTACCAGAGGAGGTTAGACATGCGTCATTCACAATCATAAAAGCTCATGCACGCACTTCGTGCATGTCATTAAACTCCATCCTCTGCATCTTGCTAAGATAAGCACAGGTAAACTAGGATTTTCTGTGTGCACTATATACCTCATACGTTTGCAAACACAAAAGTTTTGCAATACTGGCTGTTGCAGTAGATACATAGAACTCTGCTAGTCAAGTTTTAGACACCTACTATGCAAAATGTGCTCTACAGCAGCTTAAGAAATCATGTTTAACCATGCATGCAAATGCAGTAAAATTTTCCTTGCATGTTAAGTAGTGCTTACCAATTGTGCTGCAATACACTTTAAGAATAACAGATCCATTGTTGGTGCAATATTTTGCTCGAGAGCACTACAATACTGTTTGAGTCGTGGTCATACAAAAGAAACAATTGCATATGCTTTTGTATCTACATGAATTCTTACCCTACCACTATACCAAACTTCAGAAAATTTAAAGAGTCATAAAGTATGAATAGTTTTCAAGCCATTCAGGTAATGCCTTTGAGCTGCCTGCCATCTGGTCACATGATCGATGACATATGTCCAACCTCCTCTGATTCTGTACCTTTATTCAAGTGTTTGGGACAAGAAGCTGTTGAGCACTTATAAATATATGCCCTATGCTCAAGTCTCACCTACATATATTCGACATTTTACAGTATTGATTGGCCATGCATGTATGTATGCATGTATGTATGTATGTATGTATGTATGTATGTATGTATGTATGTATGTATGTATGTGTACATGTATGCATGCAGCATACATGCATGCATGCATGCATGCATGTATGTGTGTATACTGATTAATGCTTCCATCTCTCTTCCTCTCTGTATAGAATCAACTACAGCTGTTCATAAATGCTGGTTTTGATATTATAGCAATTAATGGTATATTGGTTCCACAAGGTAATGAGGATGATGACTGTACAATTTTTGTCGTTACTTTTCACTTGAGTTTACTTCTAACGTATGCATGCACAGTTTGTACGTGTAGACGTACCATATACATACATGTACATGTACCTTGTACACATCCTTAATTTATATGCATGTACGTTGTATATAATGCGCATGTATGTATTTTCGTGTGTTTATAGTGTTTTTGATTGAAGTTACTAGATACCAGTGTAATTATTAAAAAAAAAAAGTTATCCCATATGCTGCCATGCAGTATCTTCTTCACTAATTCTGGAAATGAGTCCATCACCCTCAGTGTCTGTTTTCTCTTTCATTCCTTCTCCAGATGTGTTGATGGAAACTCCTTCGCCATCTCCTTCTCCTGAAGTATCACCATCTCCTTCTCTATCATCCGAGCTGATGGAAACTCCTTCGCCATCTCCTCCTGAAGTATCACCATCTCCTTCTGTATCATCCGAGCCGATAGAAACTCCTTTGCCATCTCCTTCACCTGAAGTATCACCATCTCCTTCTCTATCATCCGAGCTGATAGAAACTCCTTTGCCATCTCCTTCTCCTGAAGTATCACCATCTCCTTCTCTATCATCCGAGCCGATAGAAACTCCTTTGCCATCTCCTTCACCTGAAGTATCACCATCTCCTTCTCTATCATCCGAGCTGATAGAAACTCCTTTGCCATCTCCTTCTCCTGAAGTATCACCATCTCCTTCTCTATCATCCGAGCCGATAGAAACTCCTTTGCCATCTCCTTCACCTGAAGTATCACCATCTCCTTCTCTATCATCCGAGCTGATAGAAACTCCTTTGCCATCTCCTTC
>JAYJLX010119085.1:0-19928 GCA_036873525.1 Chalinula nematifera
TACTCTTTAGCATGGGAATTTGCAGTGCTTTATTTTTGATAACGCACTGTGGTTACTTGGAATTTGAGGAATCGGTGGTTTATCCGATTTAAGGCACTGTCGGTCCCTTTGAAGTTAGCTAGTACCATACTATAAGAAACATTTAAGTGTTATATACTTTCCCTAGGGAAGTATATATATGAGATATATACCCCAGCATTTTGCTTTGAAGAATGGCTTCATCATGGTATAAATATATATATAAACATTTATGTGTTGGTGTGTTCAGAACATATTGCAACAAAACTCACCATACATAAGAGTAGGGAAGCTGCAGCACAGGTGAAAAATAGTTTCCCGTTTGCACTTCGAGCAAAGCACCATCTTTACAAAAAAATTGACCGCGCCCACTAATTCTATTTTTTTTTTATTGTGAATCTTGAATTATTAATGATTATTAAAAATTATCTCCAAATATAATCAGTTAGCATGCAGAGTGTTATTAAGGGCTCTCCTAGGAATATGTTGCATAAGTTAATGAGTCCAAAGTCAACGTGAACATACTATAGTCCATCACCAGATGAAAGAGAATTCAAGTCTTCACATGTTTTAGAGCCATGCCAGGGCCAGTCTAGATGCCGTCCAAGGCATTCCAAGCATGATCAAGTCAAGCCATGAAGTATTAAGCATCAGCATAGGCCATGATGAAAATTATAAGTAGGTGTGACTGACAAATTTTTTACACCATGTGCTCAAGGGGCACAGTCAAAAAATGATGGCGATCAGCAAAACTATCAATCAAAATACTCAAAGATCTTCGTCTTAATAGCACTAATAATAATAAAAATGGCGAATGTAGGATCGAGGAAGGAACTGCTGCAGTTGTCTCAAGTGCCTTTCAAGATAGTCGACAAGGAGCTATAGGGGGTTTATACATGTGGTATATGTGAAATTGTTGGTTCATGGGTTTGAGCTTGAGTAGTTCCTGGGTAAATCATCCAAAAAATAAAAAGTAATTTACCACGTTTTTTTTTTTGTGTGTGTATGTATCATCCATTCATTACTTACACGTACATCATAGATATTTATATATATACCTAATATCTATGCTTACATGTACTGTATTTTATTTTTAGCCTAAAATTCGCAAAACTGGAAGGTCTTGATGTGTTAGCTTTATTGATAGATCCTGCCCAGATACATGTAGCACACTGGAATAACAAGAACCTGCCCGATAATAGGATATCAATTGAAAACGCTATGATACTCACCAATGCAGAGAGATGGCCCCTGATGATTGATTCTCAATTACAGGAAATTAAATTGATAAAAACAAGAAAAGATGAGTTGAAGGTGGTCAGACTTGGAGCTAAGGGGTAGGAAATGTACATATACATGTACAGTAATACATACATGTACAGTAATACATACATTTACATGTACTGTAATTATTTAATGTATGTACTACAGGTATCTTGACTCAATTGAGAATTAATGCTGTTTCTAATGGAGATTGGATCGGAGAATCGGTTTATCTTGTTTTGGATCCGTTACTGGGACAGTTAACCATAAAAAAGGGCAGATACAACGTACATAAAGATTGGTGATAAAGAAGTCGAATATCATTCAAAGTATGAAAACCTTTTACTGTATACGTGTATGTACGTACATGTGTAATGCAATACATGTATTGTACATGATGTGTACATCATGTACAGTACATGTGTGGTACAGTATTGCATTTATTATGCACCTCTGTTATGCTGTAGGCTTCAAATGATTCTCCAAACCAAACTGGCATTAATAACCTGAAATGCAGGCTCAGGCAACACTTGTCAACTTCACGGTTACACAAGATGGATTAGAGGATCAGCTACTGGCAGAAGTGGTGGCTAAAGAAAGACTACACTTGGAAAGAACAAAGGTACATTTTTGTACTGTAACATTCATACAGTACATGTACAATGTACTGTAGGTGTACATGTACATGTACAGGTACAGTAAGAGGTCCTACAGTATTGCATATACTGTACATGTAATGTACAGTATATACGATATACTTCTGACAGCTTATTCATACATTGTACATGTGTGCATGTATTTTTTCAGTCATCTTTGTGTCCACTTACATGTACCAACCCATTCTAGGCTTTCATTGTGGTATTCCATAAAACAATAAAGAGAGCTTAGCCTTCTGAAGATGTCAAAATACATGCCAATCAGCTCATAGACAGCATTACATACTCCGTATTCATATACACTACCAGAGGACTGTTTGAGAGGGACAAGATTATATTCATGTCTCAAGTGACATTCCAGATAAAAGTCAATGCCATGTACATGTGTACGTGTACATTGTATTGTACTGTATACAGGGGTGCAATATTTTGTACGTGTACATGTAGTACGTATAGTAACATGTGCATGTGTACTTTTATTTGTGTAGGTATTACTAATGGATAAGTTGATAGATCCTGTTGAATTGGATTTCCTGTTATGGTTCCCCTATATCCCTAATGTGAGCAGTCCTGTGGATTTCCTGAGCCATAACTCATGGGGTGGTATCAAGGCGTTGTACATAGAACCGTTTATGATTTTAGACAGAGATATTGAAGGTATGTAATTTACATGTACGTACATACATGTATGCATACATACACATTTATTTCAGTTTTGTATATGTTTGTTTCTTTTTTCTTTTTTCTTTCTTACATATACATGTACACTGTGGAAAAAAAAAAAAAAAAAAAAAAAAAAAAAAAAAAAAAAAATACATACACATTTACTTACTGTATACATGTATGTTAGCTTTGTGCATTTTTGCTGTAATTGCTCACTTCTGTAATGAATGCAGTACCTGTTATACATACATGTATATGTATACAGGGCATGTACATTTAAAAAAAATTTTCCCATTTACTGTAGGATCGGCTAAAAGATGGAAGAAATTCGTGGATGCTGAAATTCCAGAGAAGGAAAAGTTCCCTGGATAGTGGAAGAACAAGACTCCGTTACAGAAGCTGTGCATGATGGGGGCATTGAGACCCAATAGAATGACATATGCTATTCTGTGAGTAAAACCCTGTGATTAGTCTGTAATTTAAATAACGATAGCTTCATTTTAATTATGTGTAGCCTATTCGTTGAAGAGAAGTTAGGCACAAAATATTTGGAGAAGAAAATTATTCCATTTGAAGTATCGTATGAAGAGAGTGGCCCCAGTACTCCTGTGTTTTTTGTCCTTAGTCCTGGAGTGGATCCATTGAAAGATGTTGAGGCATTGGGAAAGAAACTTGGGTTCTCTTTGGACAACAGAAACCTTCACAATGTGTCACTTGGACAGGTACTAAGTACATGAACATGTCCTGTACACATACATGTACATGTACCGTAGTTCTGGAATTTTCATAGTGGTTTTATTTTCGTCGTGTAGCAACTGTAGCAGCTATGTTATCTGATTTCTTTTTTGCCTCTTATGCCATGAATCATTTTCGTAAGTTATACTGTTGTCATAACCTACATCTACATGATTTTTTTGAATAGAAATGCTTTTATTAGGTGTCTATTCTAAAGTATTGTGTCCAATTATAAACCCATACATACTTTTTCTGGTCAATCTACATGTACATTGGACATGTACAGGCTTGAACCCATCATTGTTCAGGGACAGCTGACAGAGTTGTGACTGTTCATGCAGCTAGTAAAAATGTTTCAAATCCCATTCCCACTTTATAAGGGCAGGCTGTCAGCTTTAGGTTATCCCTTATTGTCAGTCTCCCCCTAACCCATAGTGTACAATGTCTACCCTGCTTGTTAGTATCTCTTTATAGTTTTTTTTTACCCTCCCTAAACCAAGCCTTGCATGCTTTAATTATATCACGTCCATTTCTCTCCTACCCTCAAGGTACATTGTTGGTTAATATACATGTAGACGTACATGTACGCTATGCATGTAGGATCTTGATGGTTGCTCTTGCTTGATTGCCGAGTGAGTGCTTAAGTGCTGGTTAGTGCAAAACTTGTGCCATTCACCTATGGGGCTGGGTATCAAGTTTTGTTGGCATAATTCGTCGACAACAATTTTACGTGTAACACACACACACTAACAAACATTTTAATACTTTGTAAAAAGCGTAGCTTTCTAGGCACATGAGACTACTTTATGTGTGTGTGGCATAGGGGACAGTTGAAGTTATGAGTGTTAAAAGCATTTAAACCTTTATTCCTGTCTCTCAAGGACAGGGCATGCAGTTATAGTTTTGTAGTGCTATCTTTGGTTTTAAGAGCTTCAATTTTTATTTTGAAGGCTAATTGATTTTCCTTATTGCATACAGTAGTTGCAAACTAAAGGGTTCTAAGTGAGGGATGCTGTCCATTAGTATACTTTGAAAGTACATGTACAGTACACATTAGCAATTTTCACATCAGAAATACATGTACATGTATAAGTGTTTTTTTTTATTTCGGCATTGAAGCTCATACTGTGTTCTCTGTACAGCTTGTGTTCTATGTACATGTATATGCATGTATGTATACTGCGTTAATTCTCTATATACATGTAGCTTGTGTTCATGTATCTGAAAATTTTTTTTTCATTACCATTTTATCATTCCGCTGTCATAACTCGATCATTACGCATTGTACAAGTATGTCCAGTTGTATACATGTATGTAATATATTAGTCTGGTGGGATCGCCCACTTGGCATGCAGTGTGCTGTGCAAGTGGTATGGCCAAAAATCGATACCAAACCTGTTCTAATCTCAGCTATTATGTGAGAAGGTCATAAATATCATTATTCAATTAATTATTGCTCGTGAATATCATTATTCATCAATAATTATCATTCATTAAAAATGTCGGATAAAGTGGCAGTTTTGAAACTAAGCTGTACTGGTCTAAAGGAGCTTCAAACGAAATCGTGAGTAATGTAGTTATGCAGTAAGATGTGTTTGACATTGCCATGCTACTGCTGATCACCATTGCTGATACTAGGCTTTGGAAGAAGCTTGTATTATGCTTGCCTCCCTTCTAAGAAAAAAATATCTTTTTTGTTCTTTTGTTTGCTGATCTTCTGCGGCTTTTATGAAGACTACGTCTTTCCTTAGCGATATCAGACAAGTTAACATACTAAGCAACGCATTATTATACATCACTGAGATCACATGCGCTACATAATTGCATTCCTGTAGAACGGGTTTGGCATTGATTTTTGGCCAGACCACTTGCACAGCATACCAAGAGGGCGGTCCCACCGGACTAGTAGTGTATACCCTGTGTACCAGACATGGGGTACTAGTAGTAATATGTAATAGTAATAGTAATGATTACATTTTTTCCGTGTAATAGTTACATAGTAGTAATAGGCATTTCAAAATTAATTGTAGTATAAATTCTTGTCAGTAAATAAATTCTTGCCGTTGTAATGGGTAATAGTAGGTATTGATGAATAAAGCACTTTTTGTGAGTAAATAGCTATATATCACCAGCAGACATTAAAATTGAATCAAACTTTTCAAATGGTAATAAACATAATATACTTTAAATGTATCCGTTACAACAAGATTTACAAAAGATTGATATAGTACAGCATAGTGCACTGCCACTAGTCTTGTAATAGTAATAGGAAGATTACAAATTATCAAGTAATATTAATATAATATATTACAAACGGCAAAACTCGTGAAGTAATTATAATAGTAATAGAAAAAAAGAACTATGTAATGGGTAATATAATAGATTACTTCATAATGTAATTGATCCCATGTCTGCTGTGTACATGTAAAAGCAACTGTGCATATTGAATCAAAGAGGTTTGACCAGTAATGTTTATCCATTAAACATGAATTTCATACTTCTGTAAAGTACATAGAAAAGTGTAGTATTCAATACTGTTAATACGTGTACATATACATAGTTAGCCCCTGTTGAGTAGGCTTGAGGAATATGGCTCATCTGTGATTCTTACTATTGAGGGTAATGAGGTTATTTTAGCCTATGGGATGAACCACCCAGTGGTCCATCTTCTAATTTTAATGGTGAATTCCCTAGACTCTGTTTTTCACCCTGCTGTGTAGTTCTCTAGCTTTGGTGGAGAGAGGATACAATGGTTTTGTGCTATACAATGCCTGATACTAGTAGTTCCCTCTCACTACAGTGCTTAAATATTGCAATATACATGTACTTCAGGAAGGTATGATTAAGCTTGATGTTGAGTAGGCAGATTTGACTTTTTAATATATTCTGGCCAGGTTTTAGGAATGTAATTAAAAGTACAACTGAGCTGTTGTGGTCCAATTAAGTGCAGGTACCCAGGTGTGTGATGACCTTTATTCACTGTAGTATGTGTATAGGTATACCTTTAAAAACAATTTTCTATAGGTTACAGAATTGAAAACTTGTTTAACAAATATATTCCTAGGGTGGAAATATCTGTTAAAGTTTGTATTGCTAGTCCCTTGTCTGCAAAATTGTTTCCTAGCACTTCCAATCTTTGGTCAACTACCAACCTTTAATGTAAACTTTGTGTCCAGCTTTAAAAGTTTCTGCCTGCCGCCCCCATCCCCCAAATCCTGTCCTCATTTTAAAGTACAGTTGTATGCTCAAGATTTTTTTTTTGGTGACTGAAGTGACTTACATGTATTAGATCGTATGCATGTACAGTGTTATCTTGTGCGAGACTGCAGGAACTAGTGCTTAAATGATGCCTGAGGTCACTTTGATTGGTCAAACCACTTTCAAACCTTTTGTAACCTAAAAATGTTGAATTTAAGCGGCTATGTATATAGTTCTTATAGTAAACATTGGTGTTTTTAGTTTTCATGTACATTGTAAATTCCAGTTGTTTGACAGTCCTATGGTCCAGTATTCTCGCTAGGCCTTTTGCAGTACCATTTGGTTGTCTATTGTCCCACTTTCGATCCTGGTAAATCAAGGCATGAATCACTTGGATTAATTTTAAAAAACGGTTATTGCAAGACTATTTTATTTTATGGCATTCATGCAGTGTTAGTGTGCAGTAATTGCTGTATAAGTACAGCGGTATGTCTTGTTTTTTGGATACCACTTGGAATGAAAATTCTATAAAGAACGCTGCTATGGTCTATGAAAAATGTTGTTTTTGTTCCTTTGTTTGATGATCCTCCTCTGTAGCTTTTATGAAGACTATTTTATGTCTTTCCTCCGGAATATCATACAAGTCTTTCTCATAAACATCATACGGTATACATATTGATATGACAGAGATCAAATAGACTACATAATTCCATTCCTGTTAGATAATGATTTTTTTGACAGTAGGCTTGGTAATAAGATTTTGTTGGGACAAATAGACCACCCATTTGTCTATTTTTTTTTTTCACCTTATTTGGCACCAAGGTGTAGTAATTGCTGCTGTGTATTCTAGCTTTATTATCCACTGGCTGAGGCATGGGGAGAAGATGCAATAGTTCTCTGCAATACATATTACATTTTGTGAACCCAGCAACTGTATAGTAGTTCCCTTACAGTGCTTAAATATTGTATTGTACACATACTTCTGGAATGACTATGAGGTACATGTGTACCTACAATATGATAATAGCTTAATGTTGCATTGGCTATTTGACCTTTTAATGCTTATTTTACATTAGAGTTGACCAGGATTTACCTCCAGCATTAACCTTATGTGTTGTGAGTGTCATTTGTGTACATGTATAAATCCAACTTTGCTTTTTTTTTTTTCACTTTTAAGCAACTGTTGGTTTAGCATTATGATTACATGAATTACATATAGCATAGTATGTAAGCTTCATGTACATGTAAGATGCACTTGTAGCAAATAAGTTGACAGCTACATGTAATAAAAAAATAACTATACATTGAGTTAAAAATTTGCATATTAGATATTCATCTAAAATTCATTAATTACACCGCCCACACCCCACACACTTCTATACTTAATACACTGTGAATCATAGCTATCGCACAATGAATGTCAGTGTGGTCAATGTGGTCATATACAATATATACAGTATACGTGTATACGTGTACATGTTATGTACATGTCATCTATGTGCATGTACGTGTACATTTATGTGAATGTACATGTTCATTTTGTTAAAATTGAAAAGACGCAGCTTCTTTCATACCAACAAGTCCAGTAGTCCACACTACAGCAATATTAAAAAACAAAAGAGGTAGAACATGTAGGAAATAGGAATGATCTTAGGAAACCAGTGGTGTTGGTATTATTATCTACAGTAAGTGTGGGTGAAGCTGAGGGAAATACACATGCATCAGTAAATAAATGTACACTGTTTCGCCCAGACCCCATATCCCACAAAAAGGCAAGAAAAGCCAAAAACGAAAGCCATAATAATACTGTGATTGCAAATTTTGGTAGTCAATAATCATTAATTATCATTTTTCTTGCTCCCTCATACCAACCCCACGTTTCCCCTTTCTCATATACACTGTACATGTACACTGTACTTCTGTTTGTTTGTTTTTTTTGGACGATTTTTGTGTTTAACACCTCCTTTTTTTTCCTAAATGCTTTTTAGTATGTTATAGTATTAGGCTATTTGGGCAGGTGTTGGTAATAAGATATTATCAGTTTATTTTAAGCATGGGATAGGACACCCATTTGTCTACCCTGCACTTTATACATTGTGGTTGAATGGTTTTCTCCCAAGTTGGTTTCACATATTTGATCCTACTTGTACACTCATGAATTTATTCATGTTGCTTGGAATAGAACTGAAGTCCACCATCCACTAGAACTAACTTAGTTGAAAGCATCATGTTTTTTTCATTGATATTTGGTAAAGAAATAGAACTAGGTTCTATTTTTGTGCAGCAAATATTGTTGAAAGCAACAAAGTTGTCCAATCCACACTTTAGTACATAGTAGTTCTGAGCAGTGGGGTGTAGGGCGTGTGGTATCTGTGAAATTCAATGCCTTTTGCCTTGTTGTCAACTAATTGATTTTGTTTTGGTCAGAACATAGTGTTATGGGTTTGTCTGAGGTCTGTACAAGTTGTTTACCTCATTTTCAGACATATGTAGTAGTCCTAAAAAAAAGTTGACACAACAAATGCACTATACATTGTACATGTAAATGTTAGCCTGGAGACCACGCCTTGTTCCGCATGCATATGATGACGAGTTGTTTGGCAGAACGAGGGCCTGGTAGCAAGGCCTCAAGGTCTTGTTCTTGCTGATTCAGCAAAATTAAGGCCTTTTCACACTGGCACTTGCAAAGTACTTTGATGCGCATTGATTGCGTTCACACTGGAGCACGTGAGACACGTAGTGTTGCAATGCGCATTGAAAACCGATCCACCTCTGGAGGTGAATTGATGCGTACTGAAGCGTCATTCGAGCTAAAATCTTTCGTTTTTGCTATTACTACGATAGGAGAAGCACTACTGAATGCCTGGATGTGAAGAAAAACCCTGTATTCACTGTTTGGAATGCCTTTTGCCCGTTAAAGAGCACACGCTCGAACGAGGTAAGCAATTTTCTTCGAGCTCGAGCACATTCACTGTTCTGTTTGACCCACAACCCTTTCTTTTTAACTTAAAACAGCTGTAACAACCATCTGAGAACATATCCTGGAAGTTTCAGGTCGCAATTTTTAGTAACAAACGCTTTTAGAAACACACAAAAGCAGCATGGTACTCGAAGCCATTTTCTTGGCCCCACCCTTCAATGTTTAATGAATTTCATTAGTGTGAACACAATCAATGCGCATCATGACACTTGTGTACTCAAAACGCCTTGAAGTGCATTAGAAAGTGCTGTAGTGTGAAAAGGCCTTTAGAAACCACTTTTGTAACGTTCCAGAAGAGCGCACAAACAAAACTTAAATTATTATTAAGCTTGGTACCATGTGTTCAAGAACATTCTAACATTAAAGTAACCATGAGACAACCTGTCTCTGCACAGAAATACCCAAAGTCCTTTATTACAATAACTATCTATGTAAACTGTCTCTAATGTCTTTCACAACTTTCTCTGCCCCTAAATGGTGATTGAAGTCAGTAGGCAATCTGTGAGCACTTTCCTTCTATCCTGTATTGCATGATTGCCTTCTAGTTGCTTTTCATGCTTTAAATAGATGCATTATAGTGTTTTATGACATATAGCTCCAACCGTTAGCCATTAGTTAACAGCCACGCCTGAATAATTCATGAAACAAAATTCCTTACACCACAAGAACATGACCTTGAGGCCTTGGTACCAGGCCCTCGTTCCGCCAAACCGCTCATCACTCTCATGCGGAAGAGGTCGTGGTCTCTAGGGTAATGTAAATATTTGTCAAATTTTTTTTTAGGACTACTATACATACTTATAGGCACAAATACATACCGTATTCCTGGATTATTTTGTTTCCAAAACAAACTTGTAAAAAATTATTTAAGATGTGTAAAATTTTATAGTACTCTCATCAATCTCATGTATTTTGTTGACATTACTCAATGATGTGTCAGCCTCTTTTTTTTCGTATTCTTAACCCATTCCTTTTTTTTGCTATCTTGTGAGGGCATGACACAGTGACAACTCAATCTTTTTCTCACAGGCAATTTCAGCATAAATGTTGTGATGCTATAGTGATCATGTATATATACTTCAACCTTTTTGTCTTTGGGTTGTGTAGGGTGTAAAATAATGGTGATAAGCAGAAGAGTATGTTTAGTAAAATCTACTTGTACATAATATATGGCTTTGTGTTTTATGTAATAAGAGTCACAGATTGATCAAGGAACATTATTATGCCCTACTCTATCATGTATGTATTTTGTACATGTAAGTGAAATGTATTTATTCGTACAAAAAAATGATTACAATTTTTGGCATATATAATAGATACATGTACATGTACTTTATAGTGATATGGTACATATTGATGTGTTTTAAAATGCCTTTGTGAAATTTATTATAAATCGTCTAGGCACACTCCATGTGACTATTTAATGACTATAGTGTTCATTCTGGTAATTGAATCAAGTAACAGGAACGCAACTCAAAACTGGTAATTCCCTAAGTGCAAACCTGTATTTAAATTGGCCTATTTCCATAGGCCACTGCAGGCCCAGGCACAGCCCAGCCAGGGCTGTGCCTGGGGTTAAACTTTCAAAAAAAACCACAAAGTGCTTTAAATAAGGCTGAAAACCACAGTATAGGCCCTTTTTGGTTTCTTCAGAATCATTATGTAGGCTTCTGTAGTATAAATATGCTCACCTGTGTCAACTTTTTACCTTGCAAGCAATAACTGAGTTGAATTCTTTTATGCAAAACAGTAAAGAACAGTGAAATATAATTAATTAAAATTGACCACGCCCATTATGAATATGCAATGAGCCCAGGTAAGTTTGGAATCTGCAGCCGCCTATGCCTATTTCATATGACACTAGCATGTATTACCTTGACTTTAGTATAGAAAGGCGGATTTATGTCTGTGGGAGAGGTCAATGTTAAAGAGTAGGAGGTTACGTGTACGTTAATTCTGGATAATAGCTCACTCCTTTGTTTTGACTTCTGGTCAGGCCTACTTTTGTGTAAAACGTCAAATCGCCCACACAGTTTATGCAAACCCTCAACTTTTTAACAGTGTAGTTATACATTGGTCAATCTATTAAGCATCTATTCAAATGTAAATGTAGAGTATTTGTCAACACATCTCTCTCAGGCTTGTACATGTGCCTGAATTCTGAAGTTGTCAAAGATTGACTTTTTCATTGCTTTCATTGACATTAATCATGTAATGTATTGATAACAGAATTGCATTAGGAGTAATTAATGAATCTTACATGTACATAAATCCGGAATGTACTTTTAGTATACCACATTGCAAACTTGTAAAGCTTGGAAACTTGTAAAGCATACACACTGTATGTTACAAATGTATATTGTTGGTTTCATGTGTCCAACTTAACTTAGACTTGACCAGCACTTGATGTCAATAATTCGGTAAATTTGAAGTGAAACTTTAGATGTAAATTACATGTAGTACCTCATAAAGAATACAACTGATTTTAAAGTTTAAGCACTGGGTGAAGGGTTTAATAGCTGGTTTGTGTGTGTAGATGTGCATTAACCCTTTAACAGCCATAGATGCACATTTGCGTCATAAACTCCGCCCACAACATTTCTGTCCATAGCTATGCCAAAAAAGCATGCAAGAAGCTCACTTTTTGCATTTGCAAAAAGTTAGTGTTCCTAAAAAAGTGACCACTTTTCGCACTGCCTCCCCCCACGAAAACGTAAATACAGGAGGGGGGTTAGGCAGGGTTCAATGGGGCGTAGCTGCTTGCCACTTTTGGGGATTTTTGAATTCGGGAGATGGTCTGAGACGTAATCTGAGCACTGACAGGACGCATGGTTACTATTCTGGCAGAGGATCGGGTGTGCCTGGTATGTGGGCGGGACTGCCAAATGGCGGAAGGGGGTGTGAAGTTGGTGGTTACGCAGAGCTTTCGGTAACCTTTTTTTCATGACAACAACGAGAATGCACAATTTCTGTCACTGACTGAAAGTATTACACACGCCAAGAGTGACAATGGAGTTTGGTTGCTGTCAGTGTCACCATACAGCCAGCATAGACATTACAAAACTGCAGTCAGCAACAGTTCACTGACCAAAGATTTATTTGGTCACTAAAGGGTTAATTCATAATCTCTATGGTTACTTGATGGTGAAACACTTCACTTACATGTACTGTATGTACAACATAATGTAACATTAATTTTTTTTATGTTACGTAAATGTTACCCTAGCCTTTACATTCTGTGCTTGATATCGATAATAATTTTGTTTTGGTTAGATCAGGCAAGTTAAATTTGAGCACTTTTTCATTATTAATTTTTTTTTGCTTATTTCAGGTGTAAATTCCAATTGACAAAGAAGGGCTGCATGAGACATACATGTATTATTAGCCAAAAGGAACAGTAATATTAATCGCGGACCTATAGCATCAAGTACTGGCAGTTTTTTTTAAATAATTTTTTTTTGTTTTCTTTAATTTTCGAATTTTTAATGATTTAGATCTACTACTGCTTTAGAAAAAAAAGATTATTAACCCCTTAGCATCTGTAAGCGTCTTTAGCCCAAAACTCCGTGAACATGTATGTACATCCAACTAAGACAGGAACAATTTCGAATCATGGACTTTATACATCATGCAGAGAATCGGGTTTAGCTAAAATGAGAGTGGGGGGTCGTAAAATGACAGAAAAATTGTGTTTTATTACAAGGAAAGTGCACAAGTTATGTTGCAGATTGAAAGTACTAAAGATTCCAAGAATGACACCAGTTTAGTGGTACTGTCAACAGTACGGCCAGCTGCAAGGGCGTTATTCAAGATTTCAAGTATAAAATAAATAAATTTGGTGACTGAAGAGTTAATTTAATTATAGTAGGTCTATTATATATTAATCATTAAAAATTTTTAAAAAGTGAAAAAAAAAAAAGTACACTGAAAACGCATGCAGTGCTAGCTAGCTAGTGAAAGGCGCGGGGAATAGAGTAAGGCATCTAGATCTAGAGGTTGAGAGAGGAACTGAGGAACTTTTGAAGCGTAATAGAGGAACTGAGGAACTTTTGAAGCGTAATAGAGGAACTGAGGAACTTTTGAAGCATATTTGGTAAGCTGGTTTTTTCAAGGCCTATTTGTTGTTACCAATTGGCCTTTTCAGTGTTAGGAAAGCCTTGTAATCCAGCCCATACCATTAACAAACAATATAGTGTTAAGTAGTACAGATAAGCCATTTTATTCACTTGTTTGTTGTCACCAAGTAGCATTTTCAATGTCTGTTTTCACCAATTCAATACTTGTTTGTTGTCGCCAATTAGCATTTTTCAATGGCATTTTTTTTTTCACGTTTGTTGTCATCAATTAGCCTTTGTTTGTTGTCAACAATTAACAGTAAAAATTATAGTGTGCTTTTTTTGTAGAAACAGTCACATATTATTTGTTTAATTTACACTTGGAAGTGTAAATGAGCAGCCCACTCATTGCCATTCACACCCCAATACAGTGTACAGGTATATAATATTCTACCGGATTTCCAGTACAGTAATAAAAACGGGTTGTAATTAGAGCTGAGTGGTTTAAAAATTTTGCAGCCGGTATGGTAGCAATAGTAAACAACGGTATCACTAAAATGCCTTCAGAGTCGATTTTGAAAAATCTTTTCATACAAGCATTATAATTATTGTTAAACTTTAGGTAATGCAAAATTCAAAATACTTGTAACTTTCATCGGAAGCCATTTTTGAATGGTGGGTTGAAAATTGGCACACGCTTTACCATGTTAAACCTCACGGATACACTTTTAATTGTTTAATATAATCAGATTTGGTATGCGATATCAATACATCTGAAACGATTTTGATTGGTAGTATTGCGGTATGATTAAATATCGTTATATTGCACAACTCTAGTTGTAATTTTAGCGTTTTTAGCAAAGTGTAGGTGGTATTACTTGGTAGCCTATTGGGTATTGTGTTGGCATGGTAGTGTAGTAATGTAAGCCAAATACATTCGAGACTCGGTTTTTGTGGATTCTTTTGAAGAATATCGGTAATGATATAAATGTACAGTGTATGGCTCATGACTGCATGCATATCTGACCCAATATGATAAAGTAAACTTTGTTTTTGACTCTCCTTTTTTGCATAGATATTTAAAGCATGAGATGCGAACTCTTTGTCATTATATACCAGGATTAGATGCTGAGAACGTATGTCCAGCATGTCCCAAGGTTCGGCAACCTGCATGCAAGCTGACAGTTATGTTCCAATATCTTATTGTGAACTAGGTTCAACAGTAGTTAAGTCATTTAATTAAGTAGTCGAATTGTTTTACAGGATAAAGGAAATAGGATTATTTCAATGGATGCTCTTTTTGGCCTTCCAAGAAGGAAACTAGCTGGACAAAGCCATAGAGAAGCTCTGCATGGCTCATTATGGTTTTTGGACCAAGAATATGTTGATGGCTTTATCAAAAATGCCGCCTTGCCTGGAAAAACAGACAAAGAATGTTCAGTGGGTTAGTTTGGACATACCATGTATGCATGTACTTATGTACAATCCTTACCAGCTGCTAAATATTAATTTTTAGCAAACTGCAATGAGTTTCAAGCTGGAACTGCTTTAAGATCAGCTACACGATTTCACAAACTGGATGAGACAGCTTTATTTGGGACAGCTTGTCGTCATGAAATCCCACTACTCTTTTTCAATTTAAAACATGGGGAAAGGTAAGTTTCGGCTATATAGTAGATCATTGTGATGCTTGCCGGTAATCTGCACAATAGACTAGCATATGCTGTGTACATGCTGGAATCCCTTGTGAAGAAAATACCAGAAACGACAACGCTCTACATCATGTATGATATAGCATGTAATTTGGAAAGACATCTTAAAGTTTGTTTACTGGAAGTAGTGTTGTACTAGTAGTACTTATACTTATCTCTGGCTGTTACTGATTTTCGTTATATAGCTGATAGGAAGAAAAGATTTGCTTGAACGCATAGAACGATTTGTTGTACCTGCTTTTCATGCCTATGGACATTCTGCTTTATGTCAAGTCAGTATGCTATTGTATATATTTAATACATAATATCATTGTGTGTGTTGTTTTCACCAGGTTGTATATAGTCCTCTGCGAGTACAGGGTATTGGGTTAACAGATGGTGAAGTTATGGAAAGGGTATGGTCGTATCTTCGTCGGTTTTCAAAAATGACGAAGGAAATGAGACCTGCCCATCGTGTGGATGTCCTTGCTCATGCCATATCATATTACTGTAATCAGAAAATCAACAAATTACGTAAGTTTAGCAGTGAACCTATGTATATTTGCATTTTTTCAATTTTTCTTCATAGCACAAATTATAGCCAATCGATGGGAAAGGTGTGAAAAAAGCTTGTCAGCTGCCAATGAAAGTTTAAATATGCTGTTTAAACAATATCCAAGTTGTTTGCCAAGTAGGTGTATTTATATTATGTCATTGTATGTATAAGCATGGTGTTATAGACCCACCCGGCACCCCCCATCCTCCCTCAGTCACACCTGACCTAAATGTTAATACTGTTCTTTATAGTTAATGATATTATAATTCAGAAGTGGATTGAAAATGAAGAGGAAAGTATTAAAGGAGATATTGAGAAACTTGGTAAAAACAAGTAGCTAATTCTTTATGATCATGTTATTATTCTGCTGTTATATTATACTTAAATTTATGTAGATGGTCTTAAAAAGCAAATGTGGTCAGCTGCTGTCCGTAGGCAATTTCTGCTTCAATTAAAAGCGAAATATGCTGGTATGGAATTTATAACCATTTATGTATATCTGAGCAGTGATTAATTATGAATTTTCAATCATTGTATATATAGATGGCCAAAGGATTGCCAAAAAGCTGTCAAAGCAAATAAGAAAAGAGATGACAAGATTGACTTCACTATTATTACAGTACAAAACGGAAAACTCGTTAGAAATAGACTTGTCAGTGATCACAGATTTATCATCGATGTTCTGGAAAGATGAACATGGCGGCCAAACAGGTGATGATCCACCACACCCAATAAAGCTACAACTTATTCGTTATTGGCTAACAATTCAACGAAGTCAAGAAGAGAAATCATTGTTATCTGAAGATATGGTACACTTTTTGCGTTTTTTTAGAAGAAAAAGAATACAGTTAATTACTCATATTGCAGCTTTGGAAGACGAACTAGACAACATTGTGGCAATTGGAATCTGTTCCCTTGCAAAAACAAAGTTAATATGGTTAAATCATACCTTTATTAAAGGATTGAATATTTTTTCAGCATTGATTCAACTCCCCGAGGAACTACTATCAAAAGACGATATGTTGGATAAACCACTAGATGCTCAAAAGCCGGATTTGTCTACTTATGAATCAGATGCAAGTACTTCAGATTCAGATGCTGAAAGTGACACTGAGCAGGACACTCATGATTTCACTGAGATATAATATAGTTTGTTTTGGTTTCGGTCAGATTAATTATAATTAGTTATATAGTTCATTTTTGTAATTCGGTCATCAGTCTCCGTTTTCTTCAGTTTTTAATAAAAATTGATTCCATGGTAGAATTATAAGTGTGCATGCAGGGGCATGATGATATAATTCAAATCATCATGCATGTTGCTGAAACACCTTACTGAGTAATATAATAAGTTAATTCCTAAGTCCTCACATGCATGTACATAGTGCCCCAGCTATATAGCCTCATGCAATAAGTTCAACATTACAATTATAACATAAATGAAAACTATATCGGCAGAAACAAAATAATAATTATAATCAACATTCTCCCTCAATAAACTGTACATCAATTTCATGAAACAATGAACTTCTTGAAATTTTCACAAGTAATGCAAGCCCACTTTTCTTTGTCAGCAGCTGGGGATCTAGAGATACATTCAGTATGAAACCACATTCTACAGTCAAAACATTGAGTCATCTCCTTTTCTCTGTCATAATTGGGCATACGACAATAACAAAAGATATTAATTGGGTAAGATTTAATGTATTTAAGTTTAGTTTTTCTCTTTCCAAGTGTAGGAAACGGTTCCATTTTTCTATTGGTTAAACAGTCAAGCAGATGTGACCTCATTTTGACTGAATCCCATCTATATGGCGTTGGATCAAGGCCAAACACAAGATGTGTTGCATAAGCTATAGCATATACTCCGCAATCGTGACTATTGGGCTGTCCTTCAACATTGACGACATCAAAACATAAGGTTTTCACTTTAGGTTGAAGAAATGAGCAAATGGCAACTTTCGTGGACATAGCAATACGGGATGAACGGCCGCTATCATAAATTTGGACTGAATTCGGAATTCCATGGATGTTTGAAGTGGTAATCCAATGGCTGTTAAAAACATGGAGGAGCTGTATAAACTTTGAAGTTTGGGGGATTGGTTTGAATAGTTTAACACTTAAAGTACATTGAAAGCCTGCTATTTCTCCATTGGCTTGATGAGAAAGGAGGTTCTGGGCAGCAGATATGATTAAATCATTCAGCCACCTCTGTGATTCAAGAATTATCTTTTCATTCAATGACAAGTGTAAGTCAGGCAACCATTGATCAGAGCTTGATTTAGAAGGACTAGGCGATACAATTATAGGGTAATTGTCAGGATTATTGCTCTCAGTGACCGTCATAACCATGTCGTTAGTGGCCAGATTGTCTTCAGTGACATTAGCCAAGTTGTTAGTGGGTTTGTCAACAGAAACAGAGTTGTCTGTGGGATTATCAACAGTAACGACCGAGTCGTTAGCCGTGGGATTGGTCTCATTAACCGAGTTGTCGTCTTTAGGATTATCAACAGTAACAACCGAGTCGTTAGTGGGATTGTCCTCGGTAACAACGGGGATATCGACTTTATACTGTAATAAATCTTCTACTGTCAGTGAAGTTGGAGGTGGAACTTTCATAGCATCAACAATGTTTGAGCTATCTCCAGGTACCACAATTATAGGGTAATTGTCAGGATTATTGCTCTCAGTGACCGTCATAACCATGTCGTTAGTGGCCAGATTGTCTTCAGTGACATTAGCCAAGTTGTTAGTGGGTTTGTCAACAGAAACAGAGTTGTCTGTGGGATTATCAACAGTAACGACCGAGTCGTTAGCCGTGGGATTGGTCTCATTAACCGAGTTGTCGTCTTTAGGATTATCAACAGTAACAACCGAGTCGTTAGTGGGATTGTCCTCGGTAACAACGGGGATATCGACTTTATACTGTAATAAATCTTCTACTGTCAGTGAAGTTGGAGGTGGAACTTTCATAGCATCAACAATGTTTGAGCTATCTCCAGGTACCGGTGATGATGATGACCCATTCTCTCGAGTATCAGCATTGTTACTTGAAATCACCTCAACCTTATAATTATCAGCATCAGTGTCACTGAAGAGATTAGATGGAGACTCTACTATTAATGGTCGTGATGTAGATGAAATAATGCTGGCTGATGACATCGATGGTAATTGATCATTTCCTAAAGGTGATTTAACTGGTGGTGGAACGGCTATAACGATAAGAAATATAAAATATAAATAGCCATAAATGCACCAATGGTATTCATGATGATTTGCTCACCTGCAGTAATCACTGCATGAATATACTCTATTACTTCCAAAGTAGCAGCTTTTTCTCCTGCTGAAGTACCAGTTACACATACATCATCTCCTTTGAAATGTACTGACAGGCCTTTGTATCCTAATTCTTCTAGCTCTACAAACTGATAAAACCAAATAAGCATGAAAGAAGTCTACATATACACATGCATGAGCCTTAATTGGCCTGGAATTATGACAACATGCATACTTACCTGTTTCTTCATTTGCTTTGAAATACTGGAAACTCTCTTTTCAACTTGTCTTCTAGTTAAGGCCTGGAGGTTAAACTGTTCCTTCATATCAAATGTGCTGCTCTTTACTAAATCTTCTTTTTCGTCCTTGGAAAGTTTACTGTAACTCTCTGCTACGATTTTGTTATAGTCAGCCAAAGGTACTATATACCAGAAACAAAGAAACAATTTTATAGGTTGAATTGATGGTTTGTGAACTGATGCGGGTAAACATGCATGTATATTAATTATACATAGTTTCGTGTAGTCAGACCCTCCCACTACCGTAGTGAGAGTCTGGTGCGTGGATTGTATGTTTGCTCATTTAGTTCTCCACCGTAGTTCTGGGGGAGCTCAAGTGGTAGGTAAGATTTTCAAGTGGTTCATGCTTGGGCGGATTGCAAGTGTACAGAACACAGGTAACTTAAGTCCTGGGTCAGGCTAAGACAGCTGCTAAAATGTGTTATCAGTAGTAGACAATGATGTTCAATCAACCGTGCAGCTATATACAAGCTAAATTATTTACAAGCCGCTGTGACGTTAATTGACGCACGTATTATTACAATACAAACTATACAGTCAC
>JAYJLX010119304.1:0-19914 GCA_036873525.1 Chalinula nematifera
CGACGCGAGGCTCTGGGACGTCGACGCGAGGCTCTGGGACGTCGACGCGAGGCTCTGGGACGTCGACGCGAGGCTCTCGGACGTCGACACGAGGCTCTGGGACATCGACGCAATTTTCGATTTTTAAATTTCATTTTTCAATTTACCTACAGAAATGTACTACTGCAATGGCCAATTGATATCATGCAGAAGGTCGATTTAAATATTTATCAGTAATTTCAATGGAGAGATTGAAAATACTAACTAAAACTAACTATATTAGAACAAAGCTAAACTAAAACAACACTACTACTATCTTGTATCCGTGAAGTCATTAATCACTGTTACTTGTTTAAGCTACGTTACGATTTATTATACTGTTAAAAATTTATGGGAACTTTTTTTATAGTATAGATTTTTCTTTCTTTTTTTTTTTTTTTTTTGAGGATTTTTCATTGGCCCCTCCCATTTTTTTTCCAGGTGACACACCTCCTCCCCCTCCTTAAACGAGGCATTGGCATCCATCATTCTGGTCTTCTGCCCATTCTTAAAGAAACCATTGAGATATTGTTCTCAGAGGGTCTGATCAAGGCTTTGTTTGCTACAGAGACGTTTGCACTGGGTCTAAACATGCCTGCCAGGACTGTAGTCTTTACAAGCTGCAGAAAATTCGACGGGAAGGATTTCAGATGGGTAATGAAAATTATTAAAAATAGATATAATAGTATAGTAAAACATTATACATGTACTATACTTTGGTGTTTTTATTGTAGATTACATCGGGTGAGTACATTCAAATGAGTGGGCGTGCCGGTAGGCGTGGTCTGGATGAAAGGGGCATAGTAATGTTAATGGTGGATGAACAGATGGACTCCAGTATTGGAAAGGCATTACTAAAGGTACTACTAATACTTAACATTTATCCATGTTCCAAGGATACATGTATGTCGCAGTTGGTTGGAGTGCCTAGATTTATTACAAACATTTGTACATACGTTACTTGTACATGTATTATAATTACATGATCTTGCATTCACTACATTGTCAATGTAACTAACTACATGATGTATGTGTTTTTAATCCAAGTGTATAATGTACTGTACTTACTGTAGGGAGCTGCTGATCCATTGAACAGTGCGTTTCACTTGACCTATAACATGGTGCTTAACCTGTTGAGAGTGGAGGAGATAAACCCGGAATATATGCTGGAACGATCATTCTACCAGTTCCAGAATAACTCTGCCATACCTGCACTGGAGGAGAGTGAGTCCAACTACCATTTACATCGTGTTCCCTCAGTAATGGCTGTTTTATTACAGAGGTTAGAGTATTGGAGAAGAAGAGGAACGATATAGCCATTGAGAAGGAGGACAATGTTAGTAACTATTACAAGATAAGACAGCAATTGGCCAAACTAGATGGACAGATGCAGGTACTACATGTATAATAAACTAATATACATGTATAATATTCTAATGTACAGTAATACCTGTATTTTTAAACTGAATTCGGTATATCTATCTGTGTGTGTGTTTCCTCTATTAGGTGTTTATTACTAAACCCAAATACATAGTTCCATTCCTCCAGCCAGGTAGGCTGGTTCAGGTGGTTCACAACGAGGAGAACTTTGGATGGGGCGTGGTTGTTAATTATCAGAAGAAAGTTAATCAAAAAGTGAGATGTTATAAGGAGTATGCATTATTTCCATCATCTCTTCCTCTGTTTCTTTCCTCTGTTATCGTGTGTGTGTTTTGGTGAAGGATTTAGAGTCAGTGTATGTTGCTGAGGTTCTGTTACTGTGTTCCACTGAATCGTGTAAAGCTGCTCCCAAGATGGATCCACACCCACCCCCTCCTGGAGATAAAGGAGAGATGCAGGTCAGTATCACTATATAATGCATGCATTCCAGTATATTCCAATATATTCCAGTAATCTCCTGTATTCTTCAGTATATTTTTGGTATGATCTTGTCTCTCTTCCCTTCTTAGGTTGTTCCAGTGATATTAAATTACATCAATAAGATCAGCACTGTTCGTGTGTACATGCCTAAAGACCTGAGGACCTCTGACAGCAAGTTCACAGTTGGCAAATCCATACAGGTATGGGAAGGGAGGAGTGAGGGTCTACTGTACAGTAGAATATTTTCAGACCCTTTTCATGCATGTGTATAGGAGGTTGAGAAGAGATTTCCCCATGGATTACCATTACTGGACCCAGTAAAAGATATGCATATAAAGGATGATGAGTTTAAGAAGATAGTACAGGTATATATAGTATATTAGTATGGGCAGTGTATTATAATTATTGACTGCTGTTGTTATAATGCGATAGAAAGTAGAGGCACTAGAGGGTAGACTAGTAGTGAATCCTGTGCATAAGCATCCTGACCTTGATACACTGTATAGCTTGTGTCAGCAGAAAACAGAGGTTAGTTAATAAAATTGAGACAGGTTCACAATACAATGTATGCATTTCTGAAAGTTTACACTGACTCCTGATTGTAACAGTGAAACAGCCTTTAAATATGTCAACATGTACTTGCTACATACCATAAAACGGGAAATTTTCAGCTGTAAAAATTTCACGTTTTAATTAATAATTATTCATTTTTGTTTAATTTCGTACAATGAGCTCAATTTGTACAGGCTCTATATTGTGTAAACAATTTTCATTGTTTTAATTTTCGTAGTCAGAGGCATAAACTCAGAGGTATAAACGAAATTAAAACAGTGGAAATTTCCCGTTTTTACGGTACGTATATTTATCTCTCATAGATTGCCATGAAAGTGAAGGAAGCTAAGAAGGAATTAAAGAAGGCTCAGACCATTATGCAATTGGATGAACTCAAGTGTAGGAAACGAG
The DNA here is from genome assembly GCA_036873525.1 of Chalinula nematifera. Classification (NCBI taxonomy): domain Eukaryota; kingdom Metazoa; phylum Porifera; class Demospongiae; order Haplosclerida; family Chalinidae; genus Chalinula; species Chalinula nematifera. The sequence continues at coordinate 2,842 of JAYJLX010119304.1, forward strand.
TACTGAGGAGGTGGGCGTGTACAGTAATAGCCATGCCCATTAATTTTGATATTACCACACCCTCTTATATTATGTTACAGGTTAGGATATGCTAACTCAGCAGATGTTATTGAACTGAAAGGGAGAGTGGCTTGTGAGATAGACACGTAAGATAACCAACATACAGCTGTAATCATATAGTGGTATTTGTCTCATTGTGTATACTACTTTTATTCTTGCATGTACTATACACTACATTATTTCGTATTACGTGTCAATTATATTCCAGAGGTGAAGAGCTGTTATTAACTGAACTAATATTCAATGGTGCCTTTAACAACCTCTCTGTGGAGCAGTGTGTGGCTTTACTCTCTTGTTTCGTGTTTCAAGAAAAGGTTAGTTGATAATTTCAATTAATATAATTATTAATAACTTTAATTAGACGGATGAGATGCCTAAGCTAACGGAGGAACTCTCGGGACCATTGAGAATGATGCAGGTATGGTCAGCCATCTTTACCCAATACATTGTTGTTTAACTCCGCCTATTTATTCCACCAGGACTCCGCCCGTAAAATAGCTAGAATAGCTACTGAAGCTAAACTTGATTTGGATGAAGAAACTTATGTTGAGTCATTCAGACCACACCTAATGGACGTGGTTCACGCATGGTGCTCAGTGAGTCCCTCCCTCTCTATCATACATTATACTAACCCTCATCTTATTATAGGGTTCACCATTCTCTCATATATGTAAAATGACTGATGTATTTGAAGGCAGTATCATTCGGTGTATCAGGAGACTAGAGGAGGTCCTCAGGCAGATGTATCAAGCTGCCAAGACTATTGGTAATACGGAACTGGAGAACAAGTTTTCACAAGGTAAAAAAAAAATATTAATTACTCGTCATATGATTGTCACATGATTGTCACATGATCTGTTATAGGGATTATGAAGATTAAACGAGACATTGTATTTGCATCCAGTTTATATTTGTAATACCCTCCCCCCCACACACACACTGTATAGATGCTGTACATATATACTATATACTGATGATGATGATGTACTGTAATTATTTTGTATAATTATGTATGTTTCTTATCAAACCTTTTATTTATAAATAACTACTTAATGTGAAGATTGCATAGTCAAGTCACATACATGTACACTAAACTTTGGTTTGTGTAATGTCACAACAAATCGATTATGATGACCAAAGAATGGAATAGAAATGCAGAATAGTTTATGCATATATAAACAGCAAGAAAACTGCATGGCAGTCACAAATTTGGAGTAGGATTTTTGTTTGTTTTGTTGATGACATTCTTATCATGTGATGTGCAGCTCCACCTACACCAACTACTATCAAAACAAATGGCAACCACAGAGAACCAGCTCAAGTATGAATGTACTACTATTTTACCGTCTGTTGATCGATTTGCCGAAGTCCTCTTCCATGTCCCGTCATGGTATAACCTGGGTGTGTATCTTGGAGCCCCTATGGTAGAGTTAGACACCATTAGTCAAACACACAGCGAAAAGCCTGGTGGTATACTGAGGTGTCTGATAGAGCTGTACAAATGCCTCCAAAGGAAAGGGAAGTCGTTATCATGGGAGACCATTGCCTCTACTCTAAAGAGGATGGGTGATCACGGATTGGCTGATAAAATACATACCATTATCAAAGAGCAGTTGGCGTCAATGCAGCCACGCCCATTCACCACTGATACCCAACCGGAAGCCGTCGAATACCTTGAGGTCTCCAGTACTCTAGCCAGTGAATATAAGATGCTATCAAAGAAATTTATCGTTCTACTAGCAAATGTCAAATCAGCATTTATCAATACCACAGCCCTCAACATAAGTAAAATGCAAGACTTGATCAAGGGTGAGTGTGGTCTGCCCAGACTACCTCAGGAGGTAGCTACCATTGATACGGTGTTCGATAGAGTTGAAGAAGAATGCTCCATCCTCAATTTCAGCCTTCTGGAGCTCCTTATCGAAGAGCTACTGAGCAGCGATACGACATCAGAGTTAGCACAGTGTCTTAAAGAGTTTAAGCTGTGTGTTGAGTATTTCAAGTCATCGGCTAATATGGTGGAATTGGCCACTCTCACCAAGAGCAAGCAGACCATACCCACTGGAGGACAGAAGACTGTGACACTGAAAGTTCGGGAGTTCTGGAAAAAATTCACAATGGAGCAGTTTGAAAGGATTGTCAACATGATCTTCAAAGCCCTCTACAATATCATGAGACACATTACCGTCACAGAGGGTTGTATCTGCCTCAACTGGATTATTCCCGATATCGACATCACCGAGTTACTCCCTGTGTTACCTTTAGAGTTGGTTAGACTCATTGGAGTGATTTATCTACACATTGGAAGCAACGTCATCTACAACATCGAAGGAGAAGGATGTGAATCGATTGAAGCAGCCATGATACAAGCCATTGAACTAAAGAACACACGAGCAATAGAGCTGTTACTAGCTGTGGGTTGTAATCCAGAAGTAGCCACCTACAATGGAGATAATGCCGTGACCAACATAGTGAATATCAGAGCTATCGAGAGTAAGGAATCATCATCATCTGGTAGCAGCCACAGTGTGGATCACGTTTGCATTTTAGGCCATAACAAACACGTGGAGGCCATTGTTAATCCAGCTAGAGGAGCAGGCAGTGAACCTGAAGAATGTAGCTCTTGTATCATAAAAGAGAAGATGGTCAAACGTCTCGATCAAGAGAACAACATGCTTCAGCAAAAGCAAAGAGAACTTTATCTAATCATTGAGAATAAAGGTATATCATGCAATAATGGAATTGTATAGATTACATATATAGTAACAAATCATTATAACGATATAGATTCAGAGCTGCAGGACTCGGGGATTGAACTACAGTTGTCGAGAACTGAGGAAAAGGGAAAACCTATTGGTATATTCATGTACAATATGATTTGGTGGCTTATTAATAGTTATACTTATTATTATTACAGCTAGTGACCCATATTCAATTGAAACAGGTACTAGCTCTTACCAACGTCAAGAAGTTGATGATTTTCGCCAGAAGGTTGGTACATTGCAATTAGAGAAGAAAGCGCTGAGCAAAGAAATAAAAACTAGAGCAGAAACCATTAAGATGAAAGGTTATACAATACTACAGTACAGTATGTAATTTTATAGTATATAATATGGTAGATCATGTATTTGATGTGGTAAATTATATTATAATTATATTTCTGTAGATGCTGAGATTGCCTTGTTGAAGAAAAGCTTTGAGATATTGAAGAAAGAGAAAGGTTTGTAATAATAATACTCTATAGCCATTTATAATAAGTTTAAATTATTTTTCTTCTACAATGTTTCCATGGCTTTTCTAAGTATAGTTATAACCAAAACTGATTAGTTACTATATAGTGCAGTTATGTCTAAATTGATGATTATCAATTATGAATGCTTTGTTGCATGTATAGTTTGCCATAATTAAATGTGTACAGTGAGGGATATACATTTAGTACCACTATGTATGCTATTGTTTCATAGATGAGCTAACTCACAGAGTAAAGAATAAAGTAAAGGTAAGTAAGGCCTGAATCATAGGTTAATTATGTAGTGGTATACTTGTACCACGACAGCACTATAGTTTGAATAGACTTATCAGATTGATATATTTGAGGTTAATATAAACCTGCACCTCAGTCCCCCCAGAGGTCAATAAAATTAATTAATATTTTATGGGATATGGTAAAACCATGGTAATTAAAAAATTCAAATCACACTGAGAATTTTTACAACCCATCAGTCATGCATTTTAACGTGGTATATAGTGCACTTATGTAAAGAGCATGCAACCTGCAGCTTAAAGCTTTAACGAAACACTGCATGTACCGTCTTGAAATACTACTGCACGGAACATTCAGTGAGCCTATATATAACACTTGTAGATTGTGTAGTCCTAGCCTGTTGTATACTGTTAAAACTTAATTTATTACAACACAGAATAGTAGGCGTTTATGCATGGTATTGATGAACGATCGCTTCCATTCGTGCGCGTATAAAAGCGGAAACCCAGGGCACAAAGATGGCGGCAATTTTTGAATTTTGAATTAAAACATATATGGCCGCCAAACTAGGTAACTTAGCAATCGATCAACGGGACCATAAACCGCTAAACCATCGCCAAAATAATGCTTCATAATTATGTGGTAAACGGTTTATTTTTTTATAAATGAAAAAAATAACGGATTCTTCAGAAATACAGTAAAAATTTATTATAATATTTATTATAATATAAACAAGGCACAACTTTTATGCAGTGGAGTCTGCTGATCTGGTAGACAGTATGGGCTGAGAATCACCAATGCTAGGGCTTATGTAATGTGCCCACAAGTCAAGCAGGCACAGGGACGACACGATGACTGAACCGGCTGAGCCTTGGTCTGGCTCCCACAATCTGGCGATGCCAAACACCGCCCAGCATCAATTTGGAAGTGACAGGCTAAAGTAAAAGACAATTAAGAAAGGAGAGAAATGTTGCATGTAACTGAACAAATCAGTGACTTGTTTATTTTACCTGATGACTGACTGTGTGAAACTATCACTCAGTGAAGAGTGGCAATATGCTCATTGATATAGCCCGGCAGCCACTCCGGTCCTGCACCGCTGATCCGCCCCGGCCACTACCCACACCATCACCCAGCACCCTCATCAGTAGAACACAGTAGCAGTACAACACAAATGGCACTGTAGTTCATGCCATAGGACTATGTCACACTATAGTAACAGCAACTAGACGTAATATTGCACACAGTGTAGCACACCTTTGATTGCCCAGACAGTCGGTAGTGACGTACCTGGCTCAGGCCAATTTGATGGCGACTGTGGCAAAAGCTCTTACAGAAACACAGCTCCTCTAGGGCAACCATGAACTAACGGTATAGAGTCTCCCTCTCTCATACAGTTTTCCCAACCTCAAGTTCATAAGTCTGCGGAGTTACCGGCTGCTTCCAGCGGAGTAACTTGACTGAACTCCTGGTTTATAATGTAAAATTATATATTATAGGCCTTATTATTATTATTATTATTCAACACTTACATACAACTACAATACTGACAAGAAAAGAACATACCAGAGTCCCTAGACTTCTCCCAACTTGAAGACAATACTCCTGACCATTGAACGATAGCATAGTGGTCGAGTATACTGATCATAACTTGAGACCAAAGAGACGCTGAAATACTTGCTTTTACTTGATCCAGCCTTACCACGAACTGCATTTTCATTTCTTTGTCAGGAAAAGTTACTTCCATCCAATACTGTGGTCCTATTCTAGATCGTTTCTCCTGAGGCATCCATTTTGTTTATTTCATAGATAGTGGCACGTGCTTTTTTTTTTTGTCCATCGAATCATTCGAATGGTACTTGGCAAATCGCCAAAGTGATAGAATGTGCTGCGTCAGGAAGAAATGTGGTATGTAGTAATATAAATCGAGTGATCGTTATCCAGCGTCGTCCATATTGTTGTACACACGTGCAGGAAGCAGCCATTTACAGTACCCTGGGCATGCCCTTTTATACCGCGCCTCCTCGTTTAAGTTTACTTCGGTATGGTTTACTTTGTTTAGGATTTATTGTGAACCTCTCAGTAGATAAATCCAATAACCTTACCTCAGTATAAAATTATAATTCATTATAATATATATATATATATATATATATTTTTTCTTTCTTTTATAGTCAATCCTTCCTGATCAAAGTACAGCTGTGTTACCTTGTCGAAGGCGGAGGGTGGGTATTAAGGCAGAGATGAAGGTGAAGGTCATTACAAGAGACAACAGTAGTGGGAAGGAATTAGCTACTGGAGGATCAGAGGTCAGAGCCATGCTGACCTGTAATGAGGGAGAGTGTCCAGTAACAGACAATAATGATGGCACGTATACAGTCAGTGTTATTCCACAGCAATTAGGCCAACATCAGCTCTACATTACTGTCAATGGTCGGTATATTCAGAGTAGCCCGTTTAGCCTTGATAATATAGTACCACAACATGATTACACTAAACTCATCAAGCCAGTACAAACCATCAATAGCAAATACCCAAGGTATATTGTCTTCACTAATAATGGTGACATGTTTGTCACTAGTGATGACTGTATACACGTGTATGATGCGAGTGGTAATAAGAAGACTACCATTGGCTCTGGTTGGGGAAAAGGTGAGCTTCAATTTGAACTACCTTATGGTATTGATATTAATGGTGAGGTTGTTTATGTGGCTGAGTATTATGGCAATAGAATTCACCAGTTGACAACAGGAGGAGAGTTTCTTGGTGTATTTGGTGAGGAGGGTTCAGCCATTGGAAAGTTTAGCCATCCTTATGATGTCAAGATTAGTCCTGATGGTAAGGTGTATGTTGCTGATAGAAACAATAATCGTATTCAAGTATTCAATCCCGACTGGAGTGTATCTCATGTTATTAATGGTAGAGTGTCAGGCAACGGTCGCTTCTCTGATCCTGAGGGTATTGCATTTGACCCACTATCAGGTGATGTCCATGTTACTGGGTACGGCTCTTCTTCAGTGACAGTCTTCACTTCCAGTGGACAGTTTGTTCGTCGTTATGGTGATGAGAGGCATGTCAAGGGACCAACTGGTATAGCTATTGATCCATCAGGTTATTGTTTGGTTAATGACTATAGTAATGGCCACCTCTCCATATTCGATTCCAATGGTACATTCATTCATTCAGTGGATGGGTTCAACCGTCATTTTGGTGTATCAATATCACCAGTTGATGGATCAGTATGGATAGCTGATACTCATAACAACAAACTACTCCAATTTTTTTTTTATTAACCACATCACATTATTACTCTCACATTATTGTGTTAGATTTTTTTTATAATAAAAATTGGTTTAAATTTTGATAATGAATAATAATGGCAAGTTGATTCATAAGTACAAAACTAATTTACAAAAACAATAATAAATGAGAATACATCACTTGAGCAATGACCCATCAGTGTGGCTATCCAAAGATTGAGGTAATAAGATGAGTGATGGGATCAAGGGAAATGGCCTTCACATGCTTGCATTAGAATATTTTGTTGATAACTACGAAATCACATATTAAACTAGGTTTCAGTTAGCTCTCAAAATAATGAATATTCCATATACTGTCATGTATATGACCATTAATTATAATGTATAGTGTTTTATAAATACATATACCATAGTTAGCAAAAACATCAATGGGATGGCAGGGATGATATAGGCCATATATCCCTGAAAAGCAGGGAAGATATGCCATATCTTCCCTGTTTCTCATATCATCCCTCATATCATCCCTACTTTTGTTAGCTATAGAATATATTATATGTACCATGGCTTCTCTGGAAATATGGCCAATATACACACCCTTACCCCTCGATATCAGCCCTCGGCTTCGCCTCGGGCTGATATTTCGGGGTTCGGGTTGTATATTGGCCATATTTCCCTCGAAGCCATGGTATATATATTACATATCTGTCCAAAATTAGAACAACTATTAAGTCTTCCATTGTCATAGTCACTAACGTATACGTTATCAGTGTTTCTATCTATAACGATACCAAACATGCAGCTGATCCAGTTCCCTCTCACCCTCACCCATTCCCCAAACACCTGTATAGGAACCTCCCTCAGGTATCAAACACCAATACACGGCCACGCGCGGCAATGTAAATGAGATTCATTAGCTGATATTGCTAATGACAAGGGTTGCTTGAGGTGCCCACCCTCTTGCCCAAACCGAGTGATGAATTGACCTGCATCAGTGAGTTTGGTAACACAGTGATTGTCTTTCTCTACTACATACAGATACCCTTTACTGTCTATTGCAATGTCTTGTGGTTTCCTGAAGTATTTCCCCTCAGGTAGTTTAATGGTATTCTTGTGTTTGAGTTGGTTATTGAAGACTTGTACACGATTATTGGTGCAATCGGCTACAAAAATATCACCTGTTCTCGGATCAACAGCCACGCCTTTGGGATAATTCAGAAGACCACTTCTCAGTTCACCAGCTGATTCAACACATACTCCGTCGTGATTTAGTTTCTGGAGTCGATGAAGATCCGTTACTAGAATATGTTGGCCATCGTTCAGAGAGGTTAGTCCATTGGGTCGATTGAACTGGTTGTCTCCTCCTGCAGGCTGTGGTGGTTGGTACAGTGGTCTCAGTCTGGTTCCATCCATATTTAATACTGTGACACTGTTAGCTTCGTATTCTGCCACAATTATTTCTCCGTTACACACTGTGACTCCGCAGGGATGGTTTAGGTCAGGGATGATTCGAATTGGCTTGTCTCTTGGTTTGGGTACTGGTAATGGGTCATCAAGTGGGAGTGGCACTTGTTGCTGTACCTGCTGTCTACCCTGCTGTACCTTTTCCAATGCATGAAACTGTTCTTGTATCAGCTGCGGTTCAATACATTGAGGTAGCTGTACCAGCTGATGTGGTTGTACCTGTTGTCGAGGTGGCTGTACCTGTTGCCGGGGACGTAACTGTTGTTGAATCATTTGCTGTACCTGTAGTTCTGCCTCAATGTCTTGAGGTAGCTCTACCAGCTGAGGCGGTTGTACCTGTTGTTGTACCTGTTGTTGAGGTGGTTGTACCAGTGGTGGCTGATACCGTTGGCCATTCACGTATCTCCACTCCCCGATTCCATCCTTCATGTTGATGTTTGTCTTCTTCAACTCGATGTCAGCGTCAGCGTAAGGATACAGGATCCTTGGATCGATATGGTAATCCATCCTGGCCATCATTCCGTCCTTCTCTATTAGCACCTCCTCCGGGCTACACTCCTTCAGGATAAGCTCGTTGCATTGAAAGCTATCCATCATTTCTTTCTCCATCTTGTCAACGTCCCTGATCTGTTCCTGTAGTTGTCTCCTCCTGTGGTATACCACACCATCTAGCTCCTTCACCAGTTTCTCCTGATGCTGTAACACCTGTTCCATTATTCTGTTAGTGTGTTTATCGATTTCATTCTTCAACTTCACTCTCTGTTGTGCTATCTGTTCATCTCTCTCTCTCAGTCCCTTCCTTGCCTGCCTCAGGTTGGTTATGTCTGTCCAGGTCTGAGCCAGCTTATGGTCTATCCCTGCCTTATGCTTCCTGTAACAGTCAGTAACTAGTTCGTAATGATGCCCAGCATGCTCTTGACTGAATGTGCAGTCTCTACATATGAACTTGTTGCATGTTTCACAGAACAGTGTTAACTTGTCGTTGTGTGTCTCACAGTAGTAACTGTTGCTCCGTCTATTGGCTAGTTCCTTCTGTAGCTCCATGAACCCGAGGAGATCGTACGCAGTGGGGAAGTCCCTGGTTCCGCCCGGTGGCAAGCGGAAATGCTCCCGACAATTAGGACATGGTATGGCATATGAGCGGTTGTCCTGGAGAAGTATAAAAGGTTGCAATATGTAAGAGATCAGCACTACAAAAGTGGGTGTGGCACATATCACTAAGTGTGTTTAATAGTTGCTCTAAGTGTATATATAATAACATATGTAGACTCTATACAAGAGTACTATAGATCTAGCCTATGTTTACTTCTACTGAGCGTGACTTCTATCTCGTTATTATACTGACCTGCATGAGTACCACTGGTATTCTTTCAATACACTTTAGACAGAAACAGTGCTGGCATGGCAGTCGTTTGGGGTTGGTATACTGTTCCAGGCATATACCACACTTTAACTGCGCGTTTAATTCTCTGCAATCTCATGGAGCGAATCTTGATAAGCTGGACGACCAGCCATTGCCAAAAGCTCGGCCAAAAGGGACAAGGGCTCGGACAAGGGTCAAAATCGACTAATCGAGGTCAAAATTTGAGTGCGTATTATAAAGCCACGCCCCAAAATGGCTGCCTCGTTGGAAGAACCTGATGATGATGACCTCCCTCCATTCTTAATTCCAGTGGACAGGAAGCCACCAGAAACCGAAGAAATTGCTTCCCCGTCTTCATCTATAAACAAGAAGATTCCCGTTACTATAATCACAGGATACCTTGGTAAACTAGTCCATAATAAGATTCAGTGTTTATAGTTGCTCTTGTTCAAGCTCTCTGTTATCTATTGTATTATGTAATCTGTCTCCTTTATGTATGGTTCAGGTGCTGGTAAGACTACTCTACTGAACTATATTTTAACCGAGCAACACAACAAGAAGATTGCTGTCATCCTGAATGAGTTCGGTGAAGGGAGTGCGATGGAGAAGTCCCTCTCCATTGGGCAGTCTGGGGAACTCTACGAGGAATGGCTGGAACTAAGGAACGGATGTCTATGCTGTTCAGTCAAGTATGTATAATGAGAGAAGTACAGTATAGTATAAAATATGAACACTAGTGTATTGTAAAGTATACCAAGGCTATATATTGCTTATCTGTGTTCATGCTGTATTGTTGTTATTTGTTATATTAGGGATAATGGTGTTCAGGCTATTGAGAATCTAATGAAACGTAAAGGGAAGTTTGATTATATACTATTAGAGACGACAGGTCTGGCTGATCCGGGCCCTATAGCAGAGATATTCTGGTTGGACGATGAATTGGGTAGTGAAATAATGCTGGATGGTTAGTTGGGAGAGGGAAGGGGAAATTGCCCGAGGGATTTTGTCCTTTTTACGCAATGTTTACATTGGAATAGACTAGCATTATGCTGTATCACCTGTCTCTATTTATGTTCTCTACTATAGGTATTATAACAATGGTGGATGCCAAGTATTGCAAACAGGTTTAATAAGCCCCTCCCCCTCTTTTCCTGTAATTAATTTGCTATGTTTTATATCTTCATAGCAACTTGAGGAGCCCAAGCCAGTGGGTGTGGTTAACGAAGCTGTCAGGTACAGTACTTAGCTCTCTCTTTGCTGAATGTATATGTAATCACAATGACCTTGTAAGGACAAAACCTCACATCTGTATGTTTGTTCCTATTGCTATTATAAAACCATGTATTATACCAGCTGTAACCTTGTGTCCTTCATTACCATACAGACAGGTGGCATTAGCAGATGTATTAATAGTTAATAAATGTGACCTAATGACTCCTGATTCAATCGAAGACTTGAAGGCAAGAATAAGGTATGTTGGGTTATAACTAGTGAAACATATAGGAGGTTAACAGTATACTTGTATAATTAATTAATATACTTCTATATTACATGTATATTATTATAGGTCTATCAATTCAATGGCACGTGTACTAGAAACAGTTCGATCCAGGTATCCATTAATATAACTACTTTATCCATTAATATAACTACTTTATCCATTAATATAATTAGTTTATCCATTAATATAACTAGTCTACTCCTTGATTCTTTATTACCATTAGAGTTGATCTGGATGCCATACTTGATTTGAATGCCTACTCCAGCTCTGATATGTTAGTTGCTTACAACAATCATTGACAGGGATTGACTGATTATCCATAATGTCTTATATATGTGTATCATATAGTAATATCTCCAGAGCATTCACAAGTAATGACTGTATTAGTGTTGACCCAACCACACACTCACACCATCTGGAGAAGGTAAGTATTGAGGCACACATTAGTCCTTACTGTGGTTATCCATTGTTTATCCATGGTTACCCATGGCTACCAGTGGTTATGTAATAGTTATTAAAACCACTGCCAGAGGGCATTATTCCGTATACAGTACTTATCAGTGTCCCAAATTGACTTGCTTGTCCAATGGATTTTGACCTCCAAGGAGAGAACAACCTCCCTATAAAGGACAAAGCAGTTTAATTTATATAGGGTTTCACTATTCAGAAGTTCCACTATATAATAGTATTCATTAATCCCTGAGGGTGAATGTTCATGAGTATTTTATGATAGTCTGTAGGTACAGTGACCATTAGTGTGGCTGGGGATGTAGTGGAGGAACGATTGGAGGAGTGGCTACAGGTTAATTAATTAAATGTAATTAATTAATTATGGTTAGGGCATGTATATTACTATAATAGGAGCTGCTGTGGGAGAAAGTATTGAAAAACTTTGAAGAAAAGAAAATGAGAATTCTTCGACTAAAGGTAAATTAATGAGATATCATTTGGCAGTCTAATGGAAGATAACAAGTGGTCTTCTATATGGTCTATCCAGTCACATTCACAATGGAAACTGTAAAGCCTAATTTATAATAATTATTATGCATGGGTGATCTGACCTTTGTCATTGGTGATTTGACTTCTTTCTATACTAGGATTCTATTCCAGCATCAATTTAATATCCCACTAGTGTATTAAACTTAATGCCTGTTTAATATGTACCTTTAATAGTATTTTATACACACTATTCCTTCAATGTATACCATATTCCTTCTATAATATTTTATACACATTGATACACATACTATATATGTAGTGATATTTTTCTTCCCGTTATACAGGGTATGCTATCAATAGTTTCCAAACCGAATCGGTTCATCCTTCAAGGAGTGTACGAGCTGTATGAGAAACAGGAATCAACACCGTGGAATGGGAACGAGGATAGAATCAATAGACTTGTGTTTATAGGTATGCTTAATAATTAGGACTAAACACTGCTAGATTACATCATACTAATTATTAACGTTAAAGTTATATTTTTATCGATTTACAGGTCACGATCTTGATAAAGAGGATCTCATGGCATCATTTAAACAGTTCTGTTTAAAATCAAATTCATAGCAGTTTATTGTTTTAAAAAAAATTAATTATTCAAACATTTTAAATAATTATTATAACTATAATTAATTTTGATACATATGCATAATTACAGTACATGACACCATGGCCATCCCACTTTGAAACTAAACCTTAAACTTGCAGTACACCTTGCAGTAATAAAAAAAAAATGTCCATAATTATCATTAATATAACAACCGATCCAAGCCCTCCTTGAAACCCTATATGTAATCTTTTGTTCCCATACGTAAAGAAAACATCCTTTGCTCATTGACACTGCACCACCAATACAGGATGCAATTATAGCCTGAAATGGCCCTCAGCATTAATTGTAAATATAAATAATTAAAAGTGAAGTAAGCATACATGCAGTCTGTTGTTTTTTGGCTGTTAATTTGTATTAAGGCTGAGCCTATTATGCTTTTATTTTTACCTATTATTATTCTATTCAGCATTTCTCAATTTTTGTTCCTATTATGCTCTCAGACTCACCTATTATTCTCAATTATTACCGGCATAAAATGAAGATCAAATTATATAGTTATACAGAAAATTATTTGAAAGGTAGCATTGCTCTTTTTTCTTGCTCCTATATAGGCTCAGTTTCAAATTACAATTTTAAACGACAAAAAAATTATGACTATTTCATTGCCAATTAATGATTATAATTGATTTAAGTTCTGTAATGAATTAAACTAGAATAGTTTCTTCTATTTATTCCTAATATTCTCCATTTCACACCCATGCATTATTCTGGAATAATTCTTGATGCTTTACCCATCTATTATTCTAAAAATTATGCCAGCATAATAGGCTCAGGCTTAATGGTCATGTGAACGATATAGGAACGTGTATACCCCATGATTTATGTCCATTTCAGGACTCAGGTAGTCTCGTGAACCATTTAGCCTCCACAAAAAAAAGAGGCTGGTTTATGAGCTCAGGCTAATTTCAGACAGAGAACACCCCATCAAGTTTAATTTCAGTGTATACTGCATGCATATAATTTGTTAACCTTTATACACCCTTTTATCACTACATGCATGTGATATACTATTGATTGCCAAATTTATATTCTAGCCGGCCTCATTTCATATCAGCTAGTCATGTTCCCAGGATTATTATTATTTCAGCACAAAAAAAACATTCATATCAGTACTACATTTGGTAAGTTATGTATTAGCGATTACTGCAGATCGCAGCTGTGTTGGTATAGATCAATTGGACGGAATAAGAGAAGACTGAGAATTATTTTCTCAATAATTAAACATGACCCAAAAAAAGATTCATTGAATACGTACTGCACGGTCAGTACTATAGTTCTACATAAGCAGCCTCATCATTACTACGGCAGCAGTGATAGCAGTAACAACACTGACATCCACAGCACTATATTGATTGAAAGCACACAGTAAACTATACAATTATACAAAATATAACTTAGCAACGTACGATATATATTATAATGGATGTTACAATCCAAACAAATGCCAGCAGTGCTATCACCATCATGAGGATGATCACAATCTCAAGCCATGTAGACTTACGTAACGGAAAAGGGACACTATCTTCGGTATAGTTTATTCGAGTGTAGTTGGTTGAATTGACAAAAACACAGTATTCTTTACCGCCTGTTCCAAAATATTTGCAATCAGAGGAATTACATAAATCAATAGGGGTAACATTGCTGTTTATCTGCAAGCTCTTCAATCGTGATACATCATACTCTCGTCTAAATCCACTGATTGTTATAACAGCATTACTATAGCTAACGTTAGCCTTAACAGCACCAAAAATAAATGTTTCACTTGTGATGTTGATGATATGGCTTATTGGAATAGGTGGGAATTCATGTTTGACTATAATACACTCTGATTTGTTCAAATATGTTGTACCCGTTTTGCCATTGAGAAACATTTGATATGATTCAGAAGTGTTGAACAAGTAGATAAAGGCACAACCGACTTTAGTGAAGTTTTGAATGGCATGCCTAAAGCTCACATCATAGGTAAAGTTGGAACCAGTTAAAGCAAAAACAGGTGAATGAAGAGAGTCATAGTTGACTGGGACAGGACTATTTGCCGTAATGTTTGTCAGTTTGACAGTATTGACTGGTAATTGAGTCATTTTGTAACTAACATGTCTACACTCACCATAGTATGATGTAACGCTAGTGGAATTAGTGTAGTTAGTGTACAGCTCTATTTTACCGATTAGGCTGGTATCAAAGCTATCTCCAATCTCTCTTGGAAGGTATCCAATATTTATTGAAAAATTATTTTTTGTGCTTTGATCTTTCGTAAATCTTTCCGATACCACATGATAATATGCGGCTACAAGTCCCAGAATGGCTCCCAACAAAAACACAACATTGATTATGATATTCAATACACCAGCTATGATTTTCACTACAATAATAATTATTTATTACAGTTTTATGATTTAGGTAATTAAATTGCATGCGGTATTTTATAATTACTTACTAGCCCTCTTGCATGTTTTATATGCACAACAGCTATCTAAATAGATATCATGACGGTCAAAATTTAAATGACAAACTGCGATGAGATCTCTTACTTTTTGGAGTAGCAGTATGGTTGCTTTGATCCTCCACTGATGATCTATTATCAGTACTCCCTGTACATAATAAACTATTAGAGGTCTACATGTATTTTATTAAAACATTTCCGGGCAGCCAAGCATGCACTAACCTATATAGTCTGATAGCCCAGACCCAATCCAAAGGATTGGGTCTGGGCTGCCAGCAGACTAGCACTAACCTGAATCACCATCTACTTTATCTTCCTTTTTAGCCATCAGTTTTGGTTAGATTTGAGGGTGAGTTAATATTACTGTGTATTTCAGTTAGCAACTGAAAAAAAAATTACAAAACTCGATTTTTAACAACAAGAAACTAATCTTGATAGTTATATATAATATATAATTATTTGAAAAGTCAAAACAACTGAGAGTTACATAACTCAGATAGCTGCTTATATACCAACTAATAAATCATATATAAGGAAGCAATAAAACTAGTTAAAGATAGCGTAAATGCACGAAAAAATAACAACATTCATACATCACTACAAATAAGGTAGATCTCATTAGCTAGTCAATGCAAGATTGTCCGTCGATACTGCAGATTTCTTCTACATACAGGCCGGCAATTCTAGATTATAGATTACTCTGTCTGTACTCCGCTAATCCCAAAAATGAGCCACGCCTCTTTTCTGCGAATTTAATAATTGGAATAATAGGTTCTTGTGCTATTCCAGAATTATGCCAGCCTAATAGCATATCTATGCTAATAGGTATTTTTGTTTAATTTTTTTTTATAAACTACTTCAAATTTTGAACTCAGTGCAATCATTACATTGTAATTGGTGACACCGCCACCATCATATCACTGAAGCACACACAGTACTAGTCTCGTCCCCAGACTCCCGCATGGGAGTCATATTGAACTATTTATTACTGTTTGCCAAGAATAATCATGAGAATAATGGGTACAAAGTTTGAGAATAATACAGAGATGATTATTATTAGAATTTCTGAATAGAATAATAGGACAAATAATAAGAATAATTGGGACATCCTGATCATGTGATCCCTATTTTCAACCAGTAAAAATTTCGACTTAATTTCTTTTAGTCCGTGAGTAGTGAAAAGTTATTAAATTTTCGACCAACAGGCGTGGTACCAAACCCGCCCGGCCGACCCGTTCTACAGGAATGCAATTATGTATTGTAGACTAGCACACGTGATTTGTGTACGTACATTGTTACGGAAAAGACTTGTTCCCGGAATTGTCTGATATCCTTGAGGAAAGATGTTAGATGTACTCTTCATAAAAGCCGCAAAGGATCAGCAAACAAAAGATAGATTACAAGGGGAAGCAAGCATAATGCAAGCTCTTCCCATAGCCTATCAGTATCAGTAAACGGCAGTGCAATGATATTTACGACCATCTCAGGAATCTCTGAGCGTGCGGGATTGGTATTGATTTTAGCATAGATTATTTTAGCATTTACAGACTAATTTTATTTTCGACCTTTTCAAGGAAGGTCGAAAAGGACAGAATTTTCTACTGGTCGAAGTTTTGTATTATAATAATAATTCGCAAAAATCAATAGTACCCGCATTTAATAGTGACCCTAATGTACTCTCACACTGACTGACTCAATGAGAATATTTAGTACAGTAGTATTCTTTGATTGTCAGTGTCTATAATATACAGGATCCCTTGTCTGTCTATAGCCACGCCCCATGGGTGGATACCCTCATCCTCTCCGATACAATGGATAAATCTCCCGTGAGTATCAAACACTGATACACGATGATTACCCCATTCACTGACATACACTAGGTTATTATTAACAGA
>JAYJLX010119415.1:0-19913 GCA_036873525.1 Chalinula nematifera
TGATCATTCCAGTGTTGTTATCAGTAGTGTATCTGGTAATGGAGAAGAGAAGCATTATCTACTAGTGTTGGGAGGATGGCGTACACCTGATTGTTGGCTAATGGAAATTACCAATAACTATCAATGGAAACAGGTAATATAATTTTATTCATATTTTTAGAGTGCACAAATATTTTTTTCCCGGCCATTTCTCATTATGTAGATTTCTCTACCTGAGGTAGTCACAAAAAGATCTCATCACTCCATGAGCTGTTACAGTATATCAGATCACTGTAAGTGGCTGATTGTATCTGGAGGATTAGATATCCGTAGTCCAAACAGATTGATGATTATTGAGTTAGGTAATAATGACATACACACAGCGTGTATTGAAGGAAGCATAAATTACTGTTTTGTGAACGTATTTTGTATATTATAACTGATTATTTTGTATTACAGTCACTTTCTAATATAATTTCTATATAATCATGTGATCATGTTCTGTAGTATTCTCCCCTACTAATGATAACTGGACAGTAACTAATGTACTGAATGAGGAAGATATGAAGAACACAACTAATTATACTAAACTAGTATCAGATCGTCTCTCAGAGTGGCAGGGTAGGAGAGAAGGAGAGGAACAAGTTCTGAAGCAAAGTGAACAAGAGGTTAGCTGTATAATATTAATAACACACTATAGATATGCTTTTTATGTAGTAGTTAAAGCATGGTAGCAGTCCTTGTATGTGTACTATAGCATTAGGGGCGTGGTCAAGAAATCCATATATAGCACGAGGTGAACCGTGCTTTAATTTATTTATGTACATATTTTGTGTGGGGTGAATCAAAGATAGTTACTGTTGCTGAGTATTTCTGTGAGTCCACTGAGTCTCAGTGAATGCTTGTGAGTGTTTCTATGCACGTTTGTTCGAGCATTCAAAGTTGTGTGAGCGTTTGTTTGAGCGTTTAAGTTGTATTAGCGCTTTCATTTGTGTGAGTGTTTATGTGAACGTTGGTGTGAGTGTTTGTGTGATAAACAATTGTTTATTCACAAGGTGTTCTGTATCAATCACAATGTTCTGTATCAACGTGACCATGGAACACCTCCATACAATAAGTGTACTGTATGGCTAATACAGTACACTGGATTCTTTAATCCACCTATGCATAATTAAAATACAATAAAGAATGCTTGTAGTTATAATAACTGGATACTAGCTCCTGTATAAACAAGTATACCCAGTATAATGTATTATGTATCACACATTCATTATTATTGCTATGGTAGATGGTCTCAGAGCTATCATTGGTACAGAGAAGACTGGAAGATGAGAGAAGAGCACACAACATTACTAGACAACAAAGGGATGAAGCTATTCGGCAAAAAGAAAGACAACTTCGAGAGAAAGATACCGTCATTCAGCAAAAAGATGAAGTAATTCAGCAGAAAGATAACTCAATGCAGCAAAAGGACAGGCAGCTTCATGAGAAAGACGAGACAATTCGGCACAATGATGGGCTCCTTCAACATAAGGATGAAGTTATTCGACAAAAAGATGAATCAATTCGAAGGAAAGAAGCAGAAAATGCAGATCTCCAAGAGCACTTGGAGAATCGTCCCTGGGTACTCCAAAGGGAAGAGGTAGAGTTAACAAATACTGTAATTGGGGGCGGGGCATATGGTGAGGTCAGGGTGGCCATATTCCGTGGTACCAGAGTAGCTGCCAAGTGCTTACATCAGCTCATAGTATCCGACTATAACAGAGGAGTGTTTACAAGAGAGATGGAGATATCTGCACAAATACATCATCCTAATATCGTCCAGTTCATTGGGGCCACTAGAGTGGATAACCCCATCCTGCTATACGAGCTGATGGCTACCAGCCTACACAAGCAGCTGGAAATAGGCAAGCCCCTTACACGCCCACAAGTTATGGGTATTGCCTCTGATATATGCACTGCAATGTGTTACCTCCATCAGTGGAGACCTCAGCCAATCCTACACAGAGACATCAGTAGTCCTAACATACTGATGGAGCCTCTTCCCAACGACAAATGGAGGGCCAAGCTATCAGATTTTGGATCAGCCAATCTCCAGATGTACATCAAAACCGTTATCCCTGGTAATCCAGCCTATGCTGCTCCTGAAGCCCTCATTCCACAACACCACACCCCAGCAATGGACGTATACAGCTTTGGAGTGCTATTAATGGAAATAACACTACACCGTGTACCAGAAATGGACAGTAGTATGCGATACAGGAGAGCTCAGGATATCAATTGGCCAGCCATGAAAGAGATTGTGTTAAAGTGTATGAACAATGATCGTAGCCAACGACTGACATCAATGGAGATACTGAACACATTACAAACACTGCAACACTGACTGTACTGGCTTGACTAATTAAGGAATTAAAATAATTTTATTTTAATAATATTTTTATATTATGTGTTAGCATTGTATTTATATAATTTACTCTGAATGTCAATATTAATTTTGGCAGGCTATTAGTATATAAATGAATATACTTTTATTACAATAAAACAACATAAAAGATTTTATACTACAAAAAAAATGTTAAAACTAAGTAAAAGCTATAAGTTATAAAAATGTTATATACGGCACAATACAGTGTGTAGCAGCATCAGTATACATAATACAGCGTATTACAGCGTAGTTAGCACAATTATAATGCACTGTAAAAATTTGTAAGCAGTTCAGGAGTTACATAATAATTATTGTACTGGAATATGCTTTTCTGGAGTTATACTTTTTTCATCAGTATAGCAAGTACAATAAATATTATTATATTACAAATTGCAAGAGCAATAGCACAAACTGTGATACTAATAGCCTCAGCTAGCACTGTACTGTGGCTGTCTTCAAGGTGAGCTGTGTAGTGAAGCCCTTGCTCTAGTATAGTAATAGGATGGATACCTGGCCCATCAACAGTTATATCAATATAATTATCATCAGAGGTGAGGGGTACCACAATACTGTTGCCTATATCAACTGCAGGTTGCGGCTGCGTACTGGTTAAATGCCCGCCGTCATAATCATTTCCCACTATACTGTATAGGTTATAAGGCTGTGCATCCACTTTCCATTGCTCAGTGAACTTAACAGTGTAATCTATTTCACCCTGAGGGATAGTCTCTGGCCCTAGACAAAACCTCATTACCACAATATCGTGATCAGAGGTACGATGAGGGTCATCGAGTATTTCTTGAATATCCAAGGTGTTTAGCTCATTGCTGCCACATGAATGCCAGTGGTTCCGGAGGCCTAGGTTTGCAGCGGTCTCTTCCGCTCCTTCAGGTTTTATAGGTTCCTTGCCAATCTGTGTGTACTGAATATTTTCATCACAGTTTAAAGTAAAATCTCCACCCAAAACAACCCACTTCCATGTAAGGTAGCCTTCCACATCTGATTCCACAAGACGACATGATATTTCCCCCCACTGCAAGAGATCCGTAGGCCAATGTCTTATAATATAACAGTTCTTTTCAGCACTGTCTTCTTGTTTCAAATGACAATTTTTGTCCGAGTTATCTGTAATAATGTTGTATGAACGATTTATTAATTCATGATTGTATGCTCTCAATATGAAATCAACTCGAGTTGCAGTACTGTCTTCATTGTCCAGGGAGAAATGTAATGCTCTGTATGAGGGATTGACTGGCAACTGATATGAACCATTTACTGGTAGTACTATAGGCTGAACTGGATCAAACTGATCAACACAGTGATTATGGGAATGGGTATGATCATGGATCATTTTTGAACCCACACTAATAATAGTGAGGGCCATTATCATAACAGTGATGGATAAAAATAGGACAAAAGCATGTCTGCACCATTTGGACCATGTTGCTGGCAAATGCTCGTGCTGTGGTGGAGCATTTTCGTCACCATGATGAGTTGTAGTTTTACCACTGCAGGTTGAACTGGCTTGGGTCGAACCAGCATCACTTGCCTCATCCAGCACCGCTGTGCGTTGCGGTGTACATGACTGGTAGGAATTCAGTGATGATGCCACAGTACCAGGAGACCTCGAATCTCGTGAAAGTAACCCATCTAATAGTATATATGCACATGATACATGCTGCTCACAAAAATTGGAATAATTAAGTTCATGAATTCAGTAAAATTGTGCAAAACGACTAAATACTATCAGCAGGAAGTCAATACTTTGCTTGTGTATAGCTTCTATAATTTAATATCAGATGAGCCCCTCCCCCTCTTTACTTACGTTGCGGTGACAGTTCGTCTATCTCATCCATGAATCAAATGTAGACCGGCTATAAACCAGCTTAATCTAGTTCACAAACAACTGGAGATTTCTGCTTTGTCAGCTATAAAATGATTGAGCATCAGTTGTTTTTTTTTTGTTGTTGTTGTTTTTTTTGCTTTGCTTTCATACGATCAGTTTTTGTTGTGACCGCCCTGATGGCCGGATTAGGCAAAATCAGTTATATTCATTGCATTTTTTTTTCTCAAATGACTATATTTATAGATCTATGCTTGCATGCCGTCTCTGCCCAAGTGGTCTCACCGGCCAAATTATTATATTATTGAGTGTCTTCGAATCTAGAAGTAGAAGTGCCTATTTTTCTATTTTGCCTTAGCACCTGAACAATAAGGGGAGTGACGTGGGCGAGTGGCGGAGGTGTGGCTGATTGGTAATGAAGACTGAAAAATTTCTGCAGTTTTTGCTTCACTGACTAAAGATTTTCTGGACTATTTTAATACAAGCATATTATACTTCCAAGAAGCTAGCAGTAAGAAACACGAACTGTAGACTTACGAACAACGTCATTTATATCTGGTAACCTTTTTTTTTTTTTTTTTACGATACAGGGTCATTAATTGGAATTGAGACGGTAATATGTGAAGGATGTACAGGGTATTTCTCCTTTTGTAAGCTAAAGCAAGGATATCTATGATTCAGGTAATACCATATAAAGGGAAATTTTTGTGGGTATTAGACTCTAATTTCTGCTGTTTCTGTGAGGTCTTACTGCCGAAGAAATCGCAAAATTTAATTTCTTATCATGATTCTATTTAGATTGCACATATAAGGGTAAAGAATAGCAGAAATAAAACCCACAAAAAGCTTGTTTTCAGTTATAAACGAAAAACAGAAATTTTTACCCACAGAAATTTCCCCGGCCTCTATACAGTATCCAGTGTAACAGTAGCGGATTTCTTAAGCCACTGTAGAGCCCATTTTGCATATTAGCCGTCTAAAACTTGACCAGCATACTTAGGCATAGTTACTACAACAACCTATGTTGTAAATCCTGTGACTGCAATTGTATGAGGTAGCACACACTGAAAAAAGCAGTCACACTACTCTAGTATATTCCTACTGCCATTACTAGTATTTGTTTATTGTTGGTAGGTGTGGTCACATTCTGTCGTTCAAGTGTGACTCCCAATAGCTAGCTGCTGAGGAAGGTATAACTGGTACAATTGAAAGCCACACTGATGACATCATAGGTTGCCCCGCCCACCTTCCTAAATAGACCACTTTCACCTGCTCCTTTATCACTGCTTCGTCATCGAATTGATTGAAAATAATGAGCAATCAATATAAATACTGACAGCGCCTACTGACTTCCGGGTGGCAGAAGGTCTTATTCTACAATGGAATGGAATATTGGGTAATATTAATAATGTGTCTAGCTTGCCAAAAGTTTTTAAAAATTTATTTTATTGTTATTATCTTTAACTTGATTATAGATGAATTTTTATTAAAAGGTTTCGAGAGAGAATCTCACTCCTTACATCGCACTGCTATGTGAGAATCCCAATCCTTCCATAGCTCCCCTATTTTTTGACGACGTTGAGTAACACCTAATTCATCCTTACACCCAAGACTGGTTCTCTCCTCCAAAAAACGTGAACTCGGCAAAGATGAAACCAACTTATCAGCCATTAGCGAGGCCATTTAATAGTGAATGCATTTTGTTTATCCATAGATGGTTTAAGGTTTATCTCATCGAACGTCGAACACGTGTAATATGGGAGTGGCAAGGGTGTGGCTAATTGCAAGAATGAAGAAACTAAAAAATGTAAGACTTATGAATGACATTTAGATCTATTGTAGAACCTTTTTTTGCTACAGGGTCACAAATTGGAATTGAAACGGCAATATGTGAAGGATATACCAGGTATTTCTCGTTCTGTAAGCTAAAGCAGGGATATTGAGGTAATATACACTCACAATGCTTAAACCGGGTTGGCTTAAACATATGGCAACATATGGGCTAATCACACTAATCTAGTATAAACTTCCTACTGGCATAAGTATTTGTTTATTGTTGGTAGGTGTGGTCATATTCTGTTGGTCAAGAGGGACTCCCAATAGCTGCTGAGGATGGCATAACTAGTACTATTAATAGCCACATCAATGATATCATAGTTCACCCTGCCCACCTTCCTGATTTAAGTGAAGAAGAGTCATCAGCTTTAGACTTTGAGGTGCATAGTGTAATAATGGAGCATACTGTAGTGGGCGGGGCCAATATAGAATTATTAACTATGTGTACTGTCCTCATGTTGACCGTTTAATCAGATCGAGGAAGATGTAGAGCTTATACAGTATACATGAAGGGGTGGAAAAGCTTAGACATTTGTGTGATGGCAAAAATCGCAATGATTTATAATGTATAAATGTAATGTATTAGTGTATTATGAATATTATTTTTTACTTGTTAACCCGAGCGTGGGCGGAGGGTTATAGTAATCGGTCTGTGTGTCCGTGTGTGAGTGTGTGTGTTACCACGTAATCTCTGTGAATACTTGATGGTAGAACTTCACTGACACTCGATTGAAGGCGCTTGATGTCCATAATTTCACGATTTAAAGGATTTTTGAGAAGATGGCCAAGGTTAAGACAAAGATCTTTGAGTATTTTGATCAATATAGTTTTGCTGGTCGCCATTTTTTTCAGACCGCACCTCTTGAGTACATATTGTAAAAAATTGTCGGTCACTGCCAGTAGTTTTTCATTATGGCCTTTGATGGTTTGTACTCTGCATGTGCTTGGATGGCGTCTATACTGGGCCTGGCAAAGCTTTAGAATTTCCGAAACTTACTCTAAAGGCTTTAATCTTCTGCTAGACTGTATTTTTGAGTGATTGTGAGTCTTGTTAATGTGAAAATGCTAGAGTCTGCTGTGAAACTGATGGTCTGCTCTACAAGTTTACACGCTTGTAAGTTGTTACTTAGTTTAAGTGTGAAGAATCTTTAGTTCTAAAAGAATCTATAGTGTTTGTTGTGTTTTGCTGTAAAGTGTGTGGTGCGCATGTACTAGAATCTACTGGTGTGTAAGAAACTATGTTGTAATTCGTATCAGAACAAAATGTATACATGCATAACAGCGAGGGTTCAGCACTTTAGTGCTTTCATTAATTCAGTAACTTGCAGTCACAGCAGAATTGTGACAGTGTTTGATGTTTGTATGTATGCATGTGTGTGTTTATTGTAGTGTTTCGTTGTTTATATAGTCATAACATATGGTGGTTTATGAACCAGGTACGTGACATGAATATTTATCTTTAATTTTATTATAATAATTTATTGCTTATCATTTTACTGTAGACAAGTGATTGTATGTGGAGATATGAATTGCACTATGGTAGAATCAGCCTCAATACATGAAATGCCAGTACATAGTATAATATAAATATTACAAGTATTGTACTTTATCTGATTTATTGTGTTTTATGTAGACTATTCCTTGTCATGGCGGTCAGTGAATCTAGGGATTTATTGTCTACCTTTATTGGATCTAAGGCTACTTCCAATTATAGTGACTCTCCAAAACCAGCCTCAATCCTATTCTATTGGACTCGTTCTGGATTCTATACCCTGATTATAGTGACACATTCACTTGTTGGTATACCAAGTTGGATTCCTGTAAACTAAACTATGGTCAGAGACTGGACTATATTCTGTTATCCCAGTCACTGAGTGATAGAGTAAGGGAGCTATGTAGCTAGGGTAGTGTATTACAGCGATGAGTATGGATCAAACCGGCCACTGCCCTGTTACCTGTAAACTGATGCTAGAGTTATCATTATCCGGGCGCGGGGCAGCTGTCTTTTCGTTAAGCTCTACTAATTATATCACCTCAAGTTTGCTGATAAACAAAGGAAGATGTTGTCGTGTTTTGAGAAGATAGGTTCAAATGGAATAACGAATAAATGGAAGACATCAAATGAATTGACCGTTTCAAAGAAAAAAGCCAAAAGGGACACTCAGCCAACAGTAATGTCATTGTGGAACCAAAAGGAATTATCACAAGATTGCAGAGTGTGTCCTGATATGCGAATACCACTGGTACTGATTCTACTGTTACTATTACCAGTACCAGTACATGTGTACCTGTAGTAAAGGACTATTTAACTGTTTCAATGGGGAAAATAAATTTATTTTTCAACAATAATGACATCATTTTTTTTATAACTAATGTTTTAGTTTGCATTTTATTATGCAGCTTTAGCTTTTTATAGCTTGAGCTACTATTACGTCATCATTGTAATAATAAGAAGCAGGGGGCGGGGCAGCAGCCACTGGAGAAGTAGTCAAATTCAACCACAACGTATAATGGGTATGATGTTTTTCTTTACTAATTTGATATATCTATACTAGCTGTAAATAATATTTTATTCTCTTGAAGATGCATATTTTGATGAGCATACTTCTATTCTGGTTGGAGATGATGTTTATATTTGGGGTGGGAATAGACCTGATCTACCATGGGTTCATGATAGTCCTGAGAAAAGGCAGTTTTTATCATCTGTCGATGTGTTCAATATCTTGAACGCAAGCATTGTGAAGAGGCTAACAACTGGTACTCCACCTAATGGAGCAATGAGTTACGGTAGCTGTTGTGTTGGTGATGATATCTATTATTTTGGTGGACGGTGCAATGATAATTGTTACCATAACGACCTATTAGTACTGAGCACTGCAAGTAATAGGTGGAGGCAGATTACCTGTAATAATGGACCAATGAAAAAATTTAGATGTGGAATGATTCCATTCAGTATTAACGGGAAGGATTACATCCTAGTTATTGGTGGGTGTGGCCCATTACCATCTAATCCACCATTACACTACCAGTACACTCCTACATCTTATGACCCATCAGAGTGTTTAACTAATGAGGTACACATCATGTGTGTATCAACTTCACCAGGTATATGATACTTGTAGCTGGTATTTGTGCTTAAAATAAAATATAAAATTTACACCACTTGCTAAACACTATATCGACTGTTTCTTTCTCAGGTAAATGGATAGTTCCAATAAGAACTGGTAGTATGTTTTCTCCATCGAGTGGTTTTTCCATCAATACTCTTCCTGATAACAGAGCCATTGTATTCGGAGGAATGGGCATCAATGAGCACAAAAAGAACACTTATTGTTCCAATGATGTCTTCATAGTCTCATATACCAATAAGACAGTTGTAAGTTTGTGTTAGTGTTTGGCAGTCTAATTCTAAAGTCGTGACTATCTTATTAATTTTTTCATGACTTATTAATTAATACTGTTGTCAATTAACTTTATAGAGGCCAAACTATTATGTTTCTTTGTGTTATGCATAATGGGATGTGTCATGCATGCTTAACAGATATGTAGCCATAGGTAGGCGCATACTTTGTTGTCACTGGTTTCGCACACATTGGTTTCTTCGTCAGCCGGCCTATTTTTGTTGCCCCTTGAAATCTTTATAGCCCTTGATAGCAACACCTACATGTGTCATGGTTGTTAAAGGGTTAATATATATCATTATGCATGTGTTTAATAATTAACTTTGTTTTCGTTGCCATAGGATTTCCAGAGACTAGACCATTCTGCTACCAATGTACCACGGCCTAAGGGAAGATATCTTTATTCCAGTGTTGTTATCAGTAGTGTGTCTAGTAATGGAGAAGAGAAGCATTATCTACTAGTGTTGGGAGGATTACGAACACCTGATTGTTGGCTTATGGAAATTACTGATAACAATCAATGGAAACAGGTATTCTAATTTTAATCATAATTTTTAGAGTGCACAAAAATATTTTTCCTATTTCTCATTGTATAGATTTCTCTACCTGAGGTAGTCACGAAAAGATTTGATCACTCCATGAGCTGTTACAATATATCGAATCACTGTAAATGGCTGATTGTATCTGGAGGAGGATACAAAATCCCTAGTCCGAGCAGATTGATGATTGTTGAGTTAGGTAATAAGCACATTGAAGGGACCATGAATTACTGTATTGTAAACGTACATCAGTCTTTGTATGCAGATAACTGTTTGTTTTGTATTATGGTCACTTTCTAGTATACTTACTGTATTAGTTGTGATCAATGCATGTTCTGTAGTATTCTCCCCTACTGATGATAACTGGACAGTAACTAATGTACTGAATGAGGAAGATATAAAGAACGCAACTACCTATACTAAACTAGTATCAGATCGTCTCTCAGAGCGGCAAGGTAGTATAGAAGGAGAGGAACAAGTTCAGTTATTGAAACAACAACTGAAGCAAAGAGAACAAGAGGTTAGCCGCTGTATACCAATAATAAACACACTATATAGACATGCTTTATTGTTGACTATATGATAACTATCTTAAGTATACCCAATATAATGGGCCTTAACTATACTATACTAGTATAATGTAAAATACAGTGGCCACTAGCTGGTATAATAGTATCCTTGAGAGGATATACATGTGTCTATTATAACTGACTGTAATTGGCATCCATTCATTCATTCATTATTATTGCTATGTTAGATGGTCTCAGAGCTATCATTGGTACAGAGAAGACTGGAAGATGAGAGAAGAGCACACGACATTACTAGACAACAACTTCAAGAGAAAGATGTTGTCATTCAACAAAAAGATGAAGTACTCCAGCAGAAAGACAAAACAATGCAGCAGAAAGATGAAACTATACAACGGAAAGAGACAGAAATTGCAGATCTTCGAGACCAATTGGAGAATCGTCCCTGGGTACTCCATAGGGAAGAGGTGGAGCTAACAAATACTGTAATTGGGGGCGGGGCATATGCTGAGGTCAGGGTGGCCATATTCCGTGGTACTAGAGTGGCTGCCAAGCACTTACATCAGCTCATAGTGTCTGACTATAACAGAGGAGTGTTCACAAGAGAGATGGAGATATCTTCACAAATACATCATCCTAATATCGTCCAGTTCATTGGGGCCACTAGAGTGGATAACCCCATCCTGCTATACGAGCTGATGGCTACCAGCCTACACAAGCAACTGGAAAAAGGCAAGCCCCTTACACGCCCACAAGTTGTGGGTATTGCCTCTGATATATGCACTGCAATGTGTTACCTCCATCAGTGGAGACCTCAGCCAATCATACACAGAGACATCAGTAGTCCTAACGTACTGATGGAGCCTCTTCCCAATGACAAATGGAGGGCCAAATTATCTGATTTCGGATCAGCCAATCTCCAGCTGCACATCAAAACCATTAATCCTGGTAATCCAGCTTATTCTGCTCCTGAAGCCAAGAATTCAGATCACCACACCCCAGCAATGGACGTATATAGCTTTGGAGTACTATTAACGGAAATAACACTACACCGTATACCAGAAATGGACAGTGGTATACGATACAGGAGAGCTCAGGATATCGATTGGCCAGCCATGAGAGAGATTGTGTTGAAGTGTATGAACAATGATCGTAGCCAACGACTGACATCAATGGAGATACTGAACACATTACAAACACTATAACTGACTGACTGGACTAAGGAATTAACTTTGAATTTTTATTTTTTTGTGTGTTTAAATTTTTAACAACTGCTATTACAGTAATAAAAGTTATAACTCCAAATTTCATGGTATGCTGGATGGGCTATGGCAGTTAACTTGTGGAGACATGGATTGAATGTATAGTATGACAGTATACCTAACCTATGTGTGTTATTATAATTATGTATTAGCTATTGGGTGTGGACTGCGAAATTCCTGAAACTGATTTAATATACCATGGACAGAATCTCGTTCAACCTACTAGAGTGGGGCTCGCTCAGGCTCGCCCCAATAATAGTCTAGCTAGATAGATGCTAGTGGGCGGGGCTGCAATCTAAGCAATAATGGTGCAGGGCCAGGGTGAAGGTCGCTCGGTCTGACACGCAGGTCTTACACGTAAATTGCACTCTGAATTCGATTCAAGCACAACGTATAATGGGTATGACAAAACTGTTTTTCTTTACTAGTTGATATCTATACTAGCTATATTAAAATAATATTTCATTCTTTTGCAGATGAATATTTCTTTGAGCATACTTCTATTCTGTTTGGAGATGATGTTTATATTTGGGGTGGAGATAGATCTGATCTACCGTATACTCATGATAGTCCGCAGAAAAGGCAGTTGTTATCATCTGTTGATGTATTCAATGTACTGAACACAAGCATTGTGAAGAGACCAACAACTGGTACTCCACCTAATGGAGCAATGGGTTACGGTAGCTGTTGTGTTGGTGATGATATCTATTACTTTGGTGGACGGTGTAACAGTGATTGTTACCACAACGACCTGTTAGTATTAAACACTACAAGTAACAAATGGAGCCAGATCGTCTGTAATAATGGACCAATAGAGAAAGAAGGATATGGAATGATTCCATTCAGTATTAATGGGGAAGATTATGATATCCTCATTATTGGTGGTTATGGTCCATTACCATCTAATCCACCATCACACGCCCAATATACTCCTCACCCTGCCAACCCATCACAGTGTTACACTAATGAGGTACACATCATGCGTGTATCAACTACACCAGGTATATATGATATTCGTAGTTAGTAAAATATAAAATTATAAGAAATTTAAATAAAATTTATAATTTTTTTGTGGTTTTGACAAGACAATTATCAATGCTAATGACTTGCTAAATTATACTATAATTATATTGATTGTTTCTTTCTTAGGTGAATGGACAGTTCCAATGAGATCTGGTAGTGTGTTTCCTCCATTATATGGTTTCTCCATCAATGCTCTTCCTGGTAACAGAGCCATTGTATTCGGAGGAGAGTTTATCAATGAACACGAAAAGAGCAATTATTCCAATGATGTCTTCATAGTCTCATATACCAGTAACACACTAGTAAGTTAGTGTCTAGTGTTTGACAGTCTAATTCTGTTTGAGTATTATTGATTGTGTTCAAGTCGTAACTATATTAATTAACCCTTTATTAGTGGCCAAATTATACCTTCATTTCATATCTCCTGTAGTCCTAAAAACCAGAAAACCTAAACACATTTGAGGAGGGATGGTGACATGTGATGTGAAACCTGACCACTCTTAGGTGAAGGCCCATACTTTGTTTTCACACTGGTTTTGCACACGTCATGCAGTCCCTTTGTCAGCCTGTTTTTGTCAGCCCTTGAAAGCTTCATAACCCTTCACACTACTTACATGCCACCAATGGTTTGTTAACGGGTTAATATAATATCATTGTGTGTTCTATAATTAACTTATTTGTTTTCGTTACCATATACTAAGTTTATGGTTATTTTTATTGTGTATAGGATTTCCGGAGACTAGACCATTCTGCTACCAATATGCCACAGCCTAAGGGAAGATGTGATCATTCCAGTGTTGTTATCAATAGTGTATCTGGTAATGGAGAAGAGAAGCATTATCTATTAGTGTTGGGAGGAGATGGTACACCTGATTGTTGGCTAATGGATATTAGCAATAACAATCAATGGAAACAGGTAATATAAGTTTAATCATATTTTTAGAGTACGTAAATTTTTCCATATTTCTTATTGTATAGATTTCACTACCTGAGGCAGTCACAAAAAGATATCATCACTCCATGAGCTGTTACAGTATGTCAGATCACTATAAATGGCTAATTGTATCAGGAGGGGAAAGAGATGTTTTTAGTCCCATCTATAGCCCAAACAGATTGATGATTGTTGAGTTAGGTAATAATGACATACACACAGTGTGTATTGAAGGAAGCATGAATTATTGTATCATAAACATATCTTTGTTGTTATAATAACTGATTATTTTGTATTATGGTCACTTTCTAATATAATTACTGTATAATTATGTGATCAATGTTCCGACTGTAGTATTCTCCCCTACTGATGATAACTGGACAGTAACTAATGTACTGAATGAGGAAGATATGAAGAACACAGCTAACTATACTAAACTAGTATCAGATCGTCTCTTAGAGCGGTGGGGTAGGAGAGGAGGAGAGGAACAAGTTCAGTTATTGAAACAACAACTGAAGCAAAGAGAAGAAGTGGTTAGCTGTATAATAATAATAACACACTATATAGACATGCTTTATATCTAATAGTTATATAAAGCACGATTTCACAGTGCTCCGGGATTAAATAGTATGAGGGGTGTGGTCAAGAGGGCTGATATAGCACGAGGTGAAGCAGAGTGCTATATCTGTGCTAGGCCACAACCTGAGTGCTAATGGTGAAATCCGGGTATATATCACATGTAGTGTGAACCTTACAAGATATAGCACTCGTGGCCGAAAGTTAACTCATGCAGACGCTATAGACTCACCTCGTGTTCTCAGCGCTAGTGTAACTATGTTTTTTTTTCTTTTTGACGTCTGGTCAAGCACTTTTCATCATGGTGCACCCACATAATATGAACAATTAATTAAAAGACATCGAAGAGAAAAAAAACATAGTTACACTGAGAACACGAGGTGAGTCTATATAGCGTCTGCATGAGTTAACTTTCGGCCACGAGTGCTATATCTTCTAAAATTTTGGTGAAATTTTGACCACGAGTGCTGTATCAAGTGCAATTCCAGCTATGAGTTCTGTATTGAGTGAAAAACATTTGGCCATCAGTTCTATATTGTGCTTGAATAAACAAATAGTTGGTGCTACCCATGCACACAGTATACTATTAAAGAATGCTTGCTAGTTGTAGTAGCTGGATAGTGCTTTTATGTTGTACATATCATATGCCGCGTTAATGTGGTAGCTAGCTCTTGTATAAACATGCAAGTATACCCAATATAATGAACCTTAACTATACTACACTATAGTATGTGTATATTGTATAATACAGTGGCCACACATATAGCTGGTATAATAGTAGTCCTTGAGAGGATATTATAACTGACTGTAATTGGCATCCATATTATTACTATGGTAGATGATCTCAGAGCTATCATTGGTACAGAGAAGACTGGAAGATGAGAGAAGAGCACACGACATGACTAGACAACAAATTCAGTTAAATCAAGAAGCAATTCAGTTTAAAGATGGGCAACTTAAAGAAAAAGACAAAATAATTCAGCAAAAAAACAACACAATTCAGCAAAACGAAACGGCACTTCAAGAGAAAGATAGCCTCCTTCAACAAAAAAATGCAATAATTCAGCAGAAAGACAACACATTGCAGCAAAAAGACAGGCAGCTTCAAGAGAAAGACAGTGCAATTCGACACAAAGATGAATCAATTCAACAGAAAGATACATCAATTCAGCGAAAAGAAGCACAAATTGCATCTCTTCGAGAGCAACTGGAGAATCGTCCCTGGGTACTCCAAAGGGAAGAAGTGGAGCTAACAAATATCATAATTGGGGGTGGGGCATATGGTGAGGTCAGGGTTGCCATATTCCGTGGTACCAGAGTAGCTGCCAAGTGCTTACATCAGCTCATAGTGTCCGACTATAACAGAGGAGTATTCACAAGAGAGATGGAGATATCTGCTCAAATACATCATCCTAATATCGTCCAGTTCATTGGGGCCACTAGAATGAATAACCCCATCCTGCTATACGAGCTGATGGCTACCAGCCTACACAAGCAACTGGAAATAGGCAAGCCCCTTGCACGCCCACAAGTTAAAGGTATTGCCTCTGATATATGCACTGCAATGTGTTACCTCCATCAGTGGAGACCTCAGCCAATCCTACACAGAGACATCAGTAGTCCTAATGTACTGATGGAGCCTCTTCCCAATGACAAATGGAGGGCCAAGTTGTCAGATTTCGGATCAGCCAATCTCCAACTGCACATCAAAACCGTTATCCCTGGTAATCCAGCCTACGCTGCTCCTGAAGCCATCATTCCACAACACCACACCCCAGCAATGGACGTATACAGCTTTGGAGTGCTATTAACGGAAATAACACTACACCGTGTACCAGAAATGGACAGTAGTATGCGATACAGGAGAGCTCAGGATATCGATTGGCCAGCCATGAGAGAGATTGTGTTAAAGTGTATGAACAATGATCGTAGCCAACGACTGACATCAATGGAGATATTGAACACATTACAAACACTACAACACTGACTGACTTGACTAAAGGAATTGAATATTAAATATTTTTATATTTTTGTTTAAATTTTAATGTACGTGTGTGAATTTTTTTTTTGTTCAATTTGTAGCACTTTATAGCAATTATTATTCATTGGAATAAATTAGGGAATATGCAAATTGGAATTCGTATAATGACAAACATTTGAAAATTAGCATATATTATTAATTATGTAGGAACCAATCAAGTGTCCTTATTGTATCGTATTCTCAACCTCTTTGAGCTAGGAACTCGATCTGCTGCCTCAGAGAAAGTTACGTTGCGAATCAACAAGAGTTTGTGTGGGGTATTATGTATTATACCAGGTATATTTTACAGTAATAAAAGGGATAATAAATAATAATTATCAAGAATAACTACATTATAACTCCAATAAATTTCATGGTATGCTGGATGGGCTATGGCAACTTTTGTGGAGACAAAGAATCATTGAAGTGTATAGTATGACTGTGTACCTAACCTATGTGTGTTATATGCTTTAGCCATTGGGTGTGGACTGACTATATGGAGCTCTCTTTGTGGCCTGTGTAATCTCTACAAATCTTTGATTTCGTGGGTCCAATTATGACTGCGAAATTCCCAAAATTTACTATACCGCAGAATTTGTTACACTTATGGTATGCAGTTGCGCATGTTACTATAGTGACAGCTCTTTTGTTAAAGTATTCATGTACACGGTTCCTGTTATACATGTGTTACATACAACCACAGTTGTGTACACAACTTATACTGTGTATAGTATAGATGGGCCTTATACTACTGCTGTACATGTTCTTGTATATTCTGTAACAGTATTAATTCATGCATGTACATGAATACTGTTTCAAAGTCCAGACAAATAGCTTGTCAAAGGAAATGGCTGAAGTATATGTCAAGATTACATCACACAGAAGGAAATGGACAGAGTCAAGGTAGTCTATGGCCCAATGTATAGGGGAGGGGGAGAGAGGTGGACAGTATAGTTAACTTTTGATACATGTCATTAGGATCCAATAAACATGTACTTGTACAATCGAGTACTACATGGATGATACAATCAATGCTGTGTATGTATGCAGTGCTTAATACATTTAATAGGTGGCCTCATTTTAAAAGCATGCAGTTACATCTACATGTACATGTACATGTAGCTTCCTTATAAGGGCATTACTGTAAAGTCATTGTTTGTACATGATAACCATATAGCGTCATTGATGGCTCAGCTAACGAAAGCCATAGGACTAGATACAGATGCCATGTTGATAAAGAAGAGACTATTAATAGTGCATATCGTGGAATAGCTCACGACTTAAAGAGAAGACAAGATTACATGTAGTTATACCATAGGGATATTGTAGTCACTCTTCGTGTACATTAGTACATGTACACATGCATGTATACACCATACATATACCACCCATTGTCTGGAAAAAAAATTGAAATTGTATTACTGTATAATGTACACAAGTACCCTATAGCCTTGTATACACTGCACTAGCTGTCTCTAGTACGGTTTTGAGTACTGTAAAAACTCTAAAAATTTGGCAAATAAGATTGCAACAAAGTTCAACAATAACGAGGTAAAAACAAAGCGTTTCTACTTGTGGTAATTATTTTGACAAAATTAGAGGTTTTTACAACTAGTACTGGCTGAATGAAAAATTAAGTTACCTTATCATTGAGTAGTAGTGGTCTTTTTTCTTCCATGAAGAATAATCGGAATGCAAGGCAACAGTTATTAAAAAAAAAAAACGAATGTTTTACTGCTTTCTTATAAATAATTATTTATTTTAACGACACTAGCTGATTCACTTCCAGCCATTATATTAAATACTATGTTCATAATACTGTATTTTCATAATATGTTTTTTTTTTTCATAATGTACAGCAAAAACAAACAGTTAGCATAAAGTGTTAATAAGGGCTCCCCTAGGAATTTGTTCATGATATGTAAGTTAACGTGACTATTAATGTTGACATAGATGTGGTTAACCTTACTTCTAAACCCACAATACATTACACACGGTCAGATAAGCTGGAACACATTTCTTTAACTGTACATTAACTTAGTTATCTAAGTGTACACAATAATAATGAGGATATACTCTATAAAATTTTTGAAAGTCCTCCTACTGGCCCTAGGGGACATAATTTGTATTCCATTGTGTGGGTGAATTAAAGGATACACTGCACAAGATGTGTGGTCCATCTTCAAAGAAACCACTAAACTATGTTAAATTATTAAAACCCAGCTAGGATGTTGGTCTCTTTGAATAGAGGCCAAAGATAGATGCAAGTATTACATTGTAGACCATTTTGGGTTGGATTAACCACTCTTGACTTCCAATGTTGGAAAGCTAGCAGAAGTGGAGAAAGATCGAGTTATATACCTTACATATACCCGTGCGCTACATGTATGTAATGTATGCTGTAATACTGATGTAAAGTCACTTTGCCATGCACTGGGATCAACGGACAAACACCCAGAACTGTCACTGGCCTGTCAACCCTTCATTGTCTCTGACAGACTAAATCTTTTGTTTCTTTGTATGTAATAAGAATACTACCTGCTATAGGTTAATATTCCTTATGCATATTGTACACATATGTATACATGTATAACTGAATAGCTTGTATATATACAGTACAACAGACTGTGCTTTTTGTCCACCAGGTGTCATGAGTTGTCTCTTGAATTGGCGCATATTAAAAATACAGTTGAAAGAGTGTATGCTGGCAGAAGTAGAGAGTGAGAAGTGGAAATTAGATAAGAAATGGGAGGAGAAACTGAAACAAACTCAACAACCAAAATAACCCGATGTCAGTCAATAGAAGACTAAACTAGAGGCTATAGAGGCCAAGATCACACCAGTAGTATAAGGCTGCTTGAGGAAGAGATTGCCCTATAGTTAGCTGACGGGGAAATATTGTCAATTTTGAAGACAATGAAGAGGAACTGAAACAGCAGATTGAACCAGGAGCTATTGGAAGCAAAGAAACACCATACTCCTGTGAAATACAATACACTGTATACATGTACAATATTTGTGTACTATAATTATTATACATGTATAATTCATTATAATTCAGAAAAGTTAATTGGAAAACATCAAAAGTTTGAGAAATCCCATTAAGAAGTTGAGGACATGATGGACAAGCTATAAGATTACTGCTACAGTAAAACAATTGCATTATAGTACACAATCATGGATAGGCTATAAGTGTTGTGCATTTATCGATGTCATGTGCTTTTTTTATGGTAAAGGAAAAAAAAACTTTTCAATTTCATTTTATTAATAATAACTAAAATTTAATATCAAAGTTAAATTTTTGCTGTGGCATGTTCTAGCTCTCGCTTTTTTGGACTGGGAAGAGACAATATCTGGATATCCGGTGAATGCTCCACTACTGGTTATTTCTGTAACGGTTCCCAAAAGTTTCTGTAGATGTAGTGTCTCGGATGCAGCACTCACACACTACCGACTGACTTAATTCGTAATGGGTCTTACACCGCACGCACGGCAAAGGCATTCTGTTATTTCTCGCCTCTCGATAAATCTGGTGCGGACGACACACG
>JAYJLX010119526.1:5788-19890 GCA_036873525.1 Chalinula nematifera
CCCCAATATGGGGTCTAGATCCTCCCGCTAAAGCAGTCACCGAGCCCATCGCACGCCACCTGTTGGGGCGTTCTGTGCTACCAAACGTTACATACGCCTTGTCGGCGACTGGGCGTCTTTGATAGCGTTATGGACCAGTAAATTCCCTTCATCGTAACGAATTCGGAGGTTAACCAATGATTCGCTCGATTTTCTCCCGACTACTTCAAGTCCTACTACTATTGAGCCTAGCTGCGTCTTCCTGGGCACTCAAGGTCAATGAGCCTGTCGAAAACTTTCGCCTATTCGACCATATGGGCGGATCTCACGAGCTCTACTACTACGACGATGCGAAAGCCATCGTTTTCATGGTGCAAGGTAATGGCTGCCCCATCGTTCGCAACGCCATGCCAGGGTTTAAAGCCATACGCGATGCCTACGCGGATCGCGGCGTACAGTTCTTCATGCTCAATGCCAATCTGCAGGACAATCGACAGCGGGTCATTGAAGAGGCGAAAAAGTACCAGTACGACATACCGATCCTAGTCGATGAGACTCAGATCATTGGCGAATCGTTGGGGTTGGTGCGTACCGGCGAAGTCTTCGTCGTTGATCCGAAAACCTGGACCGTTGCGTATCATGGTGCAATTGATGACCGCCTGACTTACGAAAATCAAAAGCCTGAGGCAACCGCACACTATCTGCGCGACACGCTCGACCAAATGATCGCCGGAGAAGCGGTCACCATGGCCAGCACCAACGCGAAAGGTTGCTTAATCAATTTCCCTGCCAAGCGCGAGCGCGCTCAACACGCCAATATTTCTTACAGCGAAGAGATCGCGCCAATCCTGCAGGACAACTGCGTTTCGTGTCATCGCGAGGGCGGTATCGGACCATGGGCAATGGCCGACTACAACATGGTGCGGGGCTTTTCGTTGATGATTCGTGAGGTGTTGCGCACGCAGCGTATGCCGCCTTGGCATGCTGACCCTCTGCACGGTCACTTTAGTAACGATCGGTCGTTAACCGATGCGGACATTCAAACTCTCGTGCATTGGATCGAAGCTGGCGCCCCACGCGGCGAGGGAGCGGATCCGTTGGCTGAGTCTGACGCGACTTGGTCGGACTGGGCGACCGAGGACACGCTAGGGCCGCCCGACTACATCATCGATATTCCCGCCATGGAGATTCCCGCAACTGGTGTCGTCGACTACCAATACCATATGGTTGATAACCCCATTGATCGCGATGTCTGGGTTAGGGCGGCGGAAATTCTGCCTGGTGATCGGGCCGTGCTACATCACACCATCACAACTTTTGGTTACTTAGAAACTAAAGGTCCGCGCAAGGGACGTTTCAAGCGCAAAGGACGGGGCGGCTTGAGGGGTTATGCACCGGGCATTACCAGTCAGGAGTTCCCCGACGGCACCGGGGTGTTCTTACCCAGTGATGCGACAATCGAGTTTCAGATGCACTACACGACCAGCGGCACGCCGACTGTCGATGAATCAAAAATGGGCATTTGGCTACATGACGAGCCGCCGACTCATCCGGTGATCTCAATGTTTGTAGCGAACCCGAACATCAAAATTCCAGCCCATGCGAAAAACCACGCTGAGACAGTGTCACAAGCCATCCCACGGGATGCCTTGCTGTACAACCTAATGCCTCACGCTCACTTCCGGGGCAAGGCCGCTGAGTTTCGAGCCATATATCCAGATGGTAGCGAAGAGCTCTTACTGTCGGTGCCTAACTACGACTTTAATTGGCAAACCGCGTACGAGTTCAGCGAGCCCAAGTATCTGCCTGCGGGCACGGAGCTGGTGCAAACCAACTGGTGGGATAACTCGGCGCAAAACCCTGCTAACCCAGATCCAAATATCGAGGTCACCTGGGGGGAGCAGTCTTGGGAAGAAATGCTCTTCGGCGCCTTCATGGTGCGCTTTCTGACTGATGAGGAAGTCGCCGCCCGCAAGGCTGCTGGACAGCAAGGCGTTGCCAGCGCGCAGTAACAAAACCACTTGGCTCACCTACCTTAGCCAGCGGCCTCTTCGGAGGCCGTTTTTGTTTCCGCCCCCAGTGAGTAGTGGTACTCCGACGACTGCATCTCCGCCAACCGACTGGCGATTTTTTCGTAGTCGGAAGCAACGCCTCGAAACGACAGATCCGGCGCAAAGAGCTGTTTCAACGGCACAGCCGCGCTGAGAATCAAACGCTGCTTGGTGTCGTAAACAATCTCTACCAACCAAGCAAAACGCCGCGCTGCGTCTTCCAAGTCCGACGACAGGGCCGGCACAGCACTGACCACGATGTTCGGAAACTCCTTGGCTATCGCCAAATAGTCCTGGTAAGCCAAGGGAGACTCGCATAGCGCAGCAAAATCGAACCAGACCACACCGAGGGCACGCAGGCGAACCTCAATCCTTCGCCCTTGCAAGCAAAGCGGCTGCCTTTGCGGCTGCGTCTCAGACAACAGGGTGACAATGTCATGCAAACGCGCTTCAGTACCTGGGCCAACGGGATGCTGGTAGAGGTCAGCGCCGCTGAGTTTTTGTAATCGATAGTCTTCGCCCGCAGTCATAGACAAGACACGACAGCGCTGTTGCAGCAGATCGACGAAACTCGTGACATCAAGCTGGGCCGCTTGCACGCCAGCCAGCATTTCGCTGGGCGGTTGATTTGCGCTCATGCACAGCACACAGCCTCGCGCCCAAAGTGCTCGCGTTAAGCTCAGCAACGACATCGCCGTGGCCAGATCTAACAGATTGACTTCGTCGATAAGGATTAGTGCGCCACGCGGTGCAAGTTGGCGGGCAATCTGCTTGTCACCCATGGGCTTCTTCGCATTGCGGGCCTCATTCACCTGGGCGACCAATTCATGAAAGTGTAGACGCCGCTTGTGGGCGCTGGGCACGAGATCAAACATACCGTCTAGCAAGAAACTCTTGCCGCGTCCCACCGGACCGTGCAAGTAAACGCCCTGCGGCGCTGTCAACAAAAAAGCCCACGGCCAGTGACGGCGCGCATCAAAGCGTGAAAATTCCGCGACCAAGGTATCCAACACAGCGACTACCTGCAGCTGTTCTTCACTTGCACGGATGCGGCGCGCCTTAACGGCTGCGGAGTAAAAATCTGCCAGCGACACGGCTGCGGTTTTATCGCGTGTCAGATATGCCATCCAGCCACCAACAAGCGCGGCGAGAGATAGCAGAGCACCTGGACCCGCAAACCACCAGCTGCCCAAGTGAAACAAACTCAGCGCAACCAACACCAATGCCAACGTCAGGGACAATACATTCCAAACGTGGGAGGCTTGGGTCCACTGCCTTGCTGCGGTTAGTAACAACCACGCTAACGCAACCTGAGCCCAACCCAAGGGATCATCTAGTGTTTCCAGTAGCCGCTGAACAGCTGCGCCCGAAAGCAAGAAAGCGAGTAACCAAATACAGCCGAAAACAATCCTCGACCAAACTACATTCATGACCTGTCCTGGGTCTAAGGGAGCGGCACATCTGCCGCCTAGAGGTATCTATGCTTCGGCCAGCTGGTTCTGGCTAAGCGCCGGAGATGATGCGCATAATAAGCCGCTATGAGCAAGATCCTACTCTTCAGCTGTACGCTTTGCGTTGTGGTTGCGACGGCTGCATGCAGCCCTGAGCCCGAACAGTCGCCAGTAACACCAGGCACACCGCCAGACACACCGATAGAACCTCAAGACCAACCACCGCAGGCTCTCGATTTGTCGCGGGATGTACTTGATGACATCGTGGCAGAGGGCGACAACCAGGCCATCACCGAGCCAGAGCCATCGTTACCGGATCTATTCGACGCTGACGCAGACAGCAAGCGCGTCAAGGTGAGCGGCAAGCTGCTTACCGACGAGGAGGCCACCACTCTGAGGGATCGAGTTGAAGGCGCCCAGGTGAAGATCGAGGTGAATCCTCAATAGGACTGGAACTACACCCCCAGTATCGGGTCTAATTTGTCTATGAAATTGACTAAATTATTGGCCACGTTGTTTGTCGGCCTCATGTTTCAGATTTCCGCAGCCGCTTCTGACGTCGCGTACGTCAGTCGGGATGCCTCGGGCAAGCTGGTTTTCTCTGACATCGAAACACCTGGTGCAAGGCGAGTTGAACTAGCGAACGCTGAGCGCCCAGAGGTATCTTCCGAGGAACAAATTGCGCAAATGCTCACCGTCGCTAGAGAACTCAGAATCGCCCGCCAAGCCCGTGAGAAAGCACGGCGCGACGCCATACCACCACGCCAACCTGCACCCGCACCGGTCTTCGTTGAGCGCCGAGTGGGAACGTTCTTTCCAGCATTTGGTGGCAGAGGGTTTGGTGCCCGACGCGGTTTCGGCGCACCCAGCTTCGGTACGCAGCGGGGCTTTGGCGGTCGGCGAGGCTTTGGCGGTCGGCGAGGCTTTAGTGGCGGCCGTGGCGCAAGCGCTGTCGAGTCTGCAGGGCCTGCCACATCGCGCAGCAGCTTTCGGCGCCGTCGGTAGGTAAGTTCCGGAGCGCGCAGCTACTTATCGCGCACCAAATGGCCAAACAGTCGTTCGACTGCATCGATGACGGCCAGGGCTTCGCCAGCTAGGTCAACCTGTTCCAGAGTGGCATGTCGTCGCAATACGTGTGAGTTGCCGCCCCACAGCATAATCGCAACCAGGCGCGGCTGGCCCGCCGTATCCGCCGGCATCTCAAAATCACGCGCCAAAGACTCAGTAAGCAAATCCTCGTATTGATGACCAATGGCCATCAAGCGCGATGACACCACAGACTGACTCCAGCGTTGCAGCTGAAACTGACGATAGGCTCGCCCACCGTCTTGCGTCACCCGGGCCATCGCCTCGGCGACCCAACCACGCCAAAACTGAAAGGTACTGTCTGTGCGCTCTTGGTCTTGAATGCCTTCGCGAAATCGGTCGAGTAAATCCTGATCACCCGCCGTCGCCAGCTCTTGTTTGTTTGAAAAGTGACGATACAGGGTTTGTACATGCAGGCCCGCATGGTCAGCAATTGCTTCGAGTGTCGTTTGCTCGTAACCCTGCTGGCTGAACAACTGCCGTGCCGAGCGAATCAACGCGCGACGCGTTTGCGCTTTACGTTTTTCTCGTAGAGGAAAATGACCCACACCCATGGAACGCATTCTAACTCCTTTGGGAAACTAAGTTGCGCGCCTAAAAAAACCGATCAATTCGGTTAGCATCGGCGTGAAATGGGCGCTAAGTCAGACAGAGTCTACTAACACGATTGTAGGTATGTATAATCATTCTCAGGCACAGAGATGCCCGCCGAGAGGACACATAACAACTACCATGGATTCGCAATGCTCATATTGACGAGACGTGTTGGAGAGACCATTTGCGTGGGGGATGACATCAAAGTAACCATACTGGGTGTCAAAGGTAACCAAGTACGCGTGGGTGTTGGGGCCCCAAAACAAGTTGCCGTACACCGCGAAGAAATTTATCAGCGCATTCAAAACGAGCGCAACGTCATACCGAAACGCACCGCCGCTCAAGCCTAGATTACAAATTCAGTGTCGCGCCTCACCGCCCTGTTTCGTCTCGGCGCGGCAATCCTGGTGCTTGCAATCGCGGGTTGTGACATGACGGAACAACCCCCACCGGTCCTAACCTATAGCGGTTCGCTGCAGGG
Source organism: Chalinula nematifera (assembly GCA_036873525.1). Taxonomy (NCBI): domain Eukaryota; kingdom Metazoa; phylum Porifera; class Demospongiae; order Haplosclerida; family Chalinidae; genus Chalinula; species Chalinula nematifera. The sequence goes on from JAYJLX010119526.1 coordinate 11,431, forward strand.
CTCATGGGCGGATGATGAACAACCCATCAGAGTGTTTCGCGGTATACCGTACGCTCGTCCACCGATTGAAGAACGGCGTTGGCGCGCTCCAGAAGCGCCGCCCATTTGGGACGGCGTACGCCAAGCCACCGCGTTTGCGCCGGCTTGTTTTCAACCTGAAGACCAAGATGCATTTGTCTGGTCTCGTCGCGGTGTGCAGCGCAGCGAAGACTGTCTCTACTTAAATATCTGGGCAGACGAAGGTGCGGACAAAGCACCAGTCATGGTGTGGTTCCATGGCGGCGCGCACCAGGTCGGGATGGGGCACGAAGCGATCTTTGATGGCACTGCTCTGGCGCGCCGCGACGTAGTCGTTGTCACCATCAACTATCGGCTCGGACCGCTGGGTTTTCTCGCTCATCCCTGGTTGGCGGAAGAATCGAGTCACGACAGCGCTGGCAACTACGGACTGCTAGATAAGGTCGCAGCGTTAAACTGGGTTCACGACAATATCGAACAATTCGGTGGTGATGCGAGAAACGTCACGATCTTCGGCCAGTCCGCAGGCTCCGCCAGCGTCTGCGCCTTAATGGCCTCACCGCTGGCCCGGGGACTATTCCACAAAGCCATCGGTCAATCCGCCAGCTGTTTCAACACGGCAAAAGAGGATCAAAACGGTTTGCAACGAGGCGCTGATCTGGTCGCCCGACTGGGTGTGCAAGACATCGACTCTCTGCGTGAGGTACCGCCCAGCCTGTTACTCGACGCGGCAACGGTGAGCGGTTGGACTAACCACAGCGCCCTAGTTATCGACGGTTGGGCGCTGCGGGAACCGCCAGAGCAAACGTTTCGTCGCGGCGAGCACCATGCAGTCCCGCTGTTGGTTGGCTCTACCGCTAACGAGGGTGTTGAGCTTTTTCCAGTTCCTGAGATCAACGACGATGACCTGAACGCCTTGCTTAAAAAGCGCTACGGCGAACAAGCCCAGCAACTCAAACAACTCTACTCCGAATCTGACGGTGCTTCTCCAGGTCATATTGCCCACGCCATCGCCACAGATGCATTCATGGGATTTAGCATGCGCCGCTGGGCAGGTTATAACAAACAGCAAAACGCACCAACGTATCTGTATTTTTTGCAACACGCAGCCCCCGCCTTTCATCTTTATCAGCCTAACGACCCCGACATGCATCTACCCGATGGGCCACGTAGCCCCGGGGCTTACCACTCGAGTGATCTAGCCTTGGTGTTCGCCAACACCCACCGTGTCGGCCGACCCTGGAATGACAGCGACCACACATTGGCAGACGCAATGAGTCGTTACTGGACTGAGTTCGCGCGATACGGCGATCCCAACGTCGACGGTTTACCTAGTTGGCCCGGCTACGAGCTAGAGCGTCATACGACTCAGATACTGAGTGAGGACATTCGCTCAGTAGCAGGGGCGAGAAGAGCCAAGCTCGACGCACTGGCAGCGGCGTTTAACGCTCAATCCAATGCGGTTAATTGACCCTCGCGCGAAAGGTGTCTAAGTTGAACTCGTCTGGCATAAAAGGAGTTCATAAATGGCTCAACAACTAGAATTGGGCGATGCATTTCCGGAGCTGACGCTCAAACTCGCCGGCGGCGGTGAGTTCACATTGCCCAACGATATCGATACCCCTTACGCGGTGGTTTTATTCTACCGCGGTCACTGGTGACCCTACTGCCGCCGACTGTTAGCCGGCTACAGTGCACTAGAGAACGACCTAAAGACCGCAGGTGTGACGGTCGTAGCAGCAACGGTAGACACTGAGGAACAGACCCTCGACGTCGCCAAAGACCTTTATTTCCCCGTGGGCTATGGGGTAACTCAAGCCGATGGCGATGTGATCGGCGCTAAGTGGGAACCAAGACGCGATCATATCCAACCCTCAGAGTTTATTTTGCGGGGCGGCAAAGTCATGGGGTCCACCTATAGCAACTCACCGGTGGGGCGCATGGATCCAGTGGAGACTCTTGATCTCATTAATCTGGTCGAGCGCATGTCGAAGAAGTAGGTCGCTATAGCCGCTTTAGGTTGGTTGGTTGGAGTGGTTAGAAGATCTCTTCCGGAGAGAGCTCGAAACGCTGAATGAGTTCCTGGCGCACATTTTCATAAGCCGCCGGATCGGTATTTTTCAAAATTTCGAGTTCTTCGCTGACCTCATCGCTGAGGCCTTGATTGACAATCACTTCAACCCGCCGATTGCGAGCCTTGCCTGCTTCGTTCACGTTACTGACCAGCGGGCGCGTCTCTGCAAAACCGACGATGGAGAAACGCTCCTGGTCTAGATCAGGATCTTCGAACAAGCCATGGGCAACGCTTACTGCCCGGGCGCTCGATAGCGCCCAGTTCGAGCGAAAACGGCTCGTTGCTATGGGGTCATCGTCGGTGTGTCCCTCGACGATAATCTCACCCTCCATGTCGCGCAGCTGCTGGCGAATAATCTTCAACACCGGCTTGAAGTCATCCGACAGTTGATCGGAACCCGATCTGAAGCTGCCGTGCTCTTTGATACGCAGCGTAATTCGACGTCCAGCGGTTTCAATCTCCAGCACGCCTGCCGCGATTTCTTTCGACAGCGCGGTGGCAAGATCGATGGCATCCTTTTCCGTCTCACCCACCAGATCCTTGATTTCGTCAATCACGACCATGGTCTGGGCATCGCCACTTTCGCCGGTGTTACTAGAGCCCTGATCCTGACAGGCGACATCTAAGCTATTCCGCGATTCATCCGTGGTTTTCTGCCAAATCTCATTCAGCGGGGTAGGTTTGGGTTTGCCGGGCGAAAACTCTTGCGCAATGATGCTTGTCCCCTTAGGTGGGTCGTCTGCGCGAAACTTCTGCTGCACGCCAAAGGCCTCGCGCATGGAACCGGCCAAGCGCTTGAACTTCAACACATCCATTTCCGAAAACGACAGCAGCAAAACGAAGAAACACATCAGCAGCGACATCAAGTCGGCAAAGGTCATGACCCAGCCGGCGCCGCCTCCTTCTTCTTCCGACCCTTCGGCTTCTTCATCCATGACTAGGATCCATGACTAGACCGCAAACACTACAACCTATGATGCAACACACGACGGCTATTCGGCTTCGTTGCGTTTTTTCTCGGGCAGGTAGGACTTCAGCATAGAGCTGATGATGCGCGGGTTTTGTCCGGCCTGAATGGCGAGCAGCGCATCAATCGCCATCGACTTCACCCGGCCTTCTTCCGTACGCCGCAGAGTCAGCTTGTCAGCAACCGGCAGGGCCACCATATTGGCAAACATCGCACCGTACAGCGTAGTTAACAAGGCCACGGCCATAGCTGGGCCGATGGACTTCGGGTCATCCATATTCGACAACATCGCCACCAGACCAACGAGCGTCCCGATCATGCCCATGGCCGGTGCCACATCGCCCAGCGCTGTAAAGATCTTGGCACCCCATTCATGGCGCTCTAAGGTCTGGCGCATATCCTTACCCAGCAGGGTTTTGACCACATCAGCATCGTGGCCATCAACCAACATCTGGATGCCCTTATCGAGAAACTTGCTGGAGACTTCTTTGCCTTCCAGCGAGAGCAGTCCGCCTTTGCGGGCTTCATCGGCTAGCGCCACGACTTCTTCGATGAGCTGTTCGGGTGGTGTGAGTTTGAAGCTGAAGGCTTTCACCGCCACACCCATGGCACCAAGGAACTGTCCTAAATTGAACTTCATTAGGACGACAAACAAAGATCCAACCAAAACAATCAGCAGGGAGGGGACATTGACGAACATGTCCACCGAGCCACCAGAGAGCATGGCAAAAATAACAATACCAAATGCACCCACTAGGCCGATGAGGGTCGCCAGATCCATCTAACTCATCCAATGTCCGTTCTGATTTTAGTCTAGCAGCCCTGACTAACCTGGCAGGGCCAGCCACCGCGTTGCAAAAACGGGTAAGCCCTTGAACAATAGGTCATGGCAAAAAAAGCACAAACCGACCCCAAAGAAACGCCCTTATCGTTTGAAGATGCACTCGCGGAACTCGAATCGCTGGTGAAAAGTATGGAAGGGGGTGAGCTAAGCCTCGATGACTCTCTACAAGCCTTCGAGCGGGGCATTACGCTAACGCGGCACTGTCAGACGGCGCTGGCAGAAGCTGAGCTAAAGGTTCAGGTTCTGACTGAAGACGAAGAACTGGAGGAGTACGAGGAGGAAGACTAGCGCGGCTAGTATTCTGCCGTCAGCGTCAAAACGCCCGCTTGATCCTGCATGCTCAGCTGGCCCAAGAACGACATGCCGAGCAGCACTTCCACCGGAAAATTACCCTCGATCACCGTCGCTTCCACGCCGCTCAGCTGGATGCCGCCGACTCGGACGTTGTCCAGATCAAGAAAGTAGGCAGGCGCATTACCCTGGGCGGTGACCACGCTACCCTGGCGACCACTTTGCTGATAAGGCAAGCCGATCTCTCGGGCGTGTCTTTCACTCATGGCAATGACGGAGGCGCCGGTATCGACTAAAAAGTTGACGAATGCGCCGTTCACCGTGCCACCAACTCGATATTGACCGAGTTGGTCACGATTAATCCTTACCTGCTCCTTGGTCGGCGCGGTGAAGCGGGCACCGACCCGATTGCTCAGCTGTAGGTTGTAGATTTGGCCGCGATAACGAACTTTCGCACCGCGAGGATCGGCAGACAGCAGCGTGACGCCTTGTTCGGAGGTTTCCCCCACTTTGATCATTTCCTCCCCTGAGAGAGTCCTGACCATTGCGCGGTTCTTAAATAGTGCCACCGCTTCGACAGGTGCCACAGCATGGACGGCGCCAGACAAGACCAGCGACAACGTCAACAAACCTAGCCACTTCATGCTCGCCATCCTGCGTTACCCATCCCGTCCATGTTAGTCAAAGCCTCCTGCCATGTTGGTGTGTCAGCACACGAGTTGAGTTAACCCAGCCAGTAATCCATCGAATTGAGACCTAGAGCACGAAGTAAAGCACCAGGTGTAACCCACCGGCTACAACGAGACCGGCGAAAACGTCGTCGATCATGACGCCAAGGCCACCTTTGACATGCCGGTCTAGCCACCCAATTGGACCCGGTTTTGTAATGTCGAGCAAGCGGAACAGGACAAAGGCGGCGAGCAACCAGCCCCAGTGAGGTGGCAAGGCGATTAAGGCGAGCCACATACCGGCGACTTCATCGGCCACGATTTCCGGCGCATCAGGAATCTTTAGTTGCCGACAGACTCGTTCGCATAGGTAGGTGCTAAGAGCAAAATACGCCAGGACAATGCCTAGCTGCCAGGACCAGGCCAGCGGCGCCAAAAAAAACCACCAAAAAGCCAGTGCACCGATAGACCCCCAAGTACCCGGCGCCGGCCGCAGCACGCCAAGACCAAAGCCCGTGACCCAGAGGACATCGGGCCGTTTAAGGGCGCGCCAATCAATCTTCAGATCAGTGGTCAAAGTGTTGATATCCGCGCGTTTGCTCCTTGGACATAGGCTTGCCATCCAAGCTTATTCCGGACTCGGCAGAGATCTGGCCGATGCAATGCCAACCTTTCATTGCTACTGCACCTGTAGCTAACAACTCATAGTCATCACCACCGTAAAGAGCGTCATCCAAAGTCGCTTCAGGATGCAGGGGTAGCTGCTGTGATATCAGCTCCGCGCCGACACCAGAGGATTGCAAGAGATGCCCAAGATCGGCCAATAACCCATCCGAGATGTCGATGGCCGCGTGAGCGAAGTTGACTAAGTCTGGCGTGCGATCAAAGCGGGCCTGGGGTTGCCAATAGCGCTGCTGACGGGGACTAAGATCGCCGCTGAAAGCCAAATCTTGCAAACGAACGGCAGCAGCCGCACCACCGAGCAAGCCACTGACATAGATACCGTCGCCGACCTGAGCCCCCTGACGAGTTATCGCCTTACCCGCCGCTATCTCACCATAGACGCTAACAGTGATCGCCCGAGTGCCACGACAGAGGTTCCCGCCAGCCACAGCAGCGCCAGTTTCTGCAGCAGCGCGGCGAACGCCTTCGGCGACATCGAGCGCCCAAGCGGTATCGTTAGGCGGTAGGCTCAGGGCAATGAGGACATGACCCGATTGCGCGCCCATGGCTGCTAAGTCTGAAAGACTTACCATCATGGCTCGGTAGCCCACCGCGGTGCCCGGCGCATCCTCCGGGAAGTGTCGACCCGCCCCGAGCGTATCAATAGAAGCGACCGCATCATGATCTCCTTGAGGTCGCCAAACGGCCGCATCATCACCCGAGGCAACCGACAAAGCAGGGCTCACAGCAGCGTCGCCAAGAACCCGGCGAATTTCAGCGATGAGCGCGAACTCGTCCACTAGGTTTGTGATTGAGCGGCTGCTTGGACTTCTACCTGACGTAGCGTCGCTGACAAGCGATCTAACACCCCGTTGATGTACTTGTGCGAATCCTGGGCACCGAAGAGTTTGGCCAGCTCCACATATTCATCGATGACCACCCGATAAGGCACATCGATACGGTCTTTCAGTTCTGCTGTGGCCAACCGCAGCAGCGCCCGTTCCACTAGGTCTAGCGCAGCAATGTCTCGATCAAGCAGCGGCAAATAAACCTCATCTAGTGCTGCGTAATCGCGCAGGACCTGCCCCAACTGGGCGGCAAAAAAAGTCTTATCGGCTTTTTTCAGCGCTTCGCCCTCAGCAAAGTCTCGCTCTAGCTGGGCGATGGCCGTGCCGCTTACCTGCCACTGATAGACCGCCTGAACCAGTGCCCGTCTGGCTTTGCGTCGCGCCCACACATTGGGTTTGCTCATGATCGTGCCTCAATCTTGATCCGCAAATCATTGCCGATAGGAGTAACTTCGACTACTTGGCCGCGAGGGGCATCGGCAAGCTTGTCTACCGGCAAGTCAACCAAACCCTGATGTCCCTCTCCGAGCCACATCGGTGCGGTGTACATGATCCACTCATCCCAGAGCCCAGCCGCAACAAAGCTAGCGCATACCGTGCTACCGGCTTCAACCAGCACATCGTTGCAACCGCGCTCAGCCAAGGTTGCTAACAACGTCGATAAGTCTCGATGGGGTTGCGCAAGACAGGGAACGTCTGGACGCGGCGTCACATCTTCATCGTGGACTAACAGCACTGGCCCGCCGTCGTTTAACAAGCGTGCCGACGAAGGCGTGCGCAGCCGAGAGTCTAGTACAACTCGCAGCGGCTGCAGGCAGTGCTGATAGCGGGCGTCACGCACATTTAGCTGCGGATCATCCGCCAACACTGTGCCAACACCTGTGATGATCGCATCGCTACGAGCGCGCCAGAACTGCACGTCTTCGCGCGCCGCCGTGCCGGTGATCCACTGGCTGTCACCATTCGCCAGGGCCGTACCACCATCGAAACTGCTCGCCGTCTTCAGGCGCACCCAAGGTCGTTGGTGGACGACGCGGCTGACGTAGCCGCGGGTGAGTTGCTGCGCTGCTTCGATATCAATCAGCTCGACTTGAATACCCGCCTGCTTGAGCATGTCCATGCCCATTCCAGATACTTTGGGATGCGGATCGAGCATACCGATCACCACCCGTTTTACGTCCAGGTCGATCAGCGTTTGCGCACAGGCCGGCGTACGACCAACAAAGGCGCAGGGTTCCAAAGTGACATACACCGTGGTACCCGCGATACGACCGCCCGCATCGGCGATCGCATTAACCTCGGCATGCGCCTCGCCGCTGCGCTGATGATAGCCGCGGCCGATGACCCGTCCGTCTCGGCAGATAATGCACCCAACAGCGGGATTCGGTGCGCAGGTGAACTGCCCGAGGCGCGCAAGCTCTACCGCCGCTTCCAGAAACAACCGATCGGCTTGCATCAACCGGCGTCCGTGTTGAGCTTGCGAATCTCTGCGGCAAATTCCTCAACGTCCTGGAAGTCTCGATATACCGAGGCGAAGCGAACGTAGGCGACTGGATCCAAACTGCGTAACTCAATCATCACTTCCTCGCCCACCTGCAGCGAGGGTAGCTCTCGTTCGCCGGTAGAGCGCAGACGATGCTTAATGTGGGTGAGCGCGGTTTCTATTTGGTCGACGCTGACCGGCCGTTTTTCCAGGGCCTTGAGCAAGCCAAAGCGCAGTTTTTCTTCGTCAAAGGGCTCTCGCGAGCCGTCACGCTTGATAATGCGCGGCATGACCAATTCGGCGGTTTCAAAGGTGGTAAAGCGCTCCCCACAGGCTTGGCATTCCCGTCGCCGGCGCACGGCGTCGCCATCAGCGACCAGCCGCGAATCGATCACTTTAGTGTCATGGGTGGCGCAAAAAGGGCAGTGCATGCGGCCCTATTATCCCGGATAGACAGGAAACTCGCGACACAGGTTCACCACACGCTGTTGAACCGAACCGATCATGTTGTCATTGTCGATGTCATCGAGAACGTCACACATCCAGCCCGCCAGCTGTTCACACTCTGCCTGCTTGAATCCGCGCCGAGTCACGGCCGGTGAAC
>JAYJLX010119637.1:0-32272 GCA_036873525.1 Chalinula nematifera
CCCCCCCCCCCCCCCCCCCCCCCCCCCCCCCCCCCCCCCCCCCCCCCCCCCCCCCCCCCCCCCCCCCCCCTAAATTTCATTAGTACTCATCTTATCTAACAACGCAATATCTATAAAGTTTCTTGTACATTTCTATAAGAGCCCCCCCAATTTAGATGATCTTCCTACGCTACTGCCTTTTTATCAGTAGTAGCACTCTGTAGAGATACACATATAGCCTTGTCAACAAATGAATACAATAACAACTGGAAAGTATCCCTTATAACTGTACTAAAGTAAACATTACAACTAACACACAAACATATTACCCCCTCCTCCCCCTCTCATGCAGTTGTAATATTAATAACCTCAATGTCATTATGCATGTAATCACATGCATGAATGATCTATAAATAGCCCGTGTGTACCTGTGTTACTATTTCACGCTGCAAAACAATGGAATGCTGTATCAGTACTTGTATAAACTTCATCAGATCAGTACATGAATCCAATATTCAGGAGTTGACCTCAAGATTGATACCAGTGTGCAGTTCATTTGATTTCTTCGACATCTCAGAATCGGAGAATGGAATGGGAACAGGGATCAGAGAATTGAACCAGAACAGAGATTGAAAAGGAGCCATTTAAGCATGGTAAGAATTAATATAAGGAACAAGAATAAGTCATGAAATGGGAATGAGAATGAGTCATGGGAATGGGAACGAGACCATAAGCATGCCTACCATGGCCAGTGTGGAACTGAGGGATATATAAATGAGCTAAACTTACATGATAAGTCGATGCCATTTCGTCTTTAATCATAATCACTACTCAATGATTCACCCTCCCTCTCTATAGCCTCTTGCTCTATCATTATTTCCTAATATGGTCATAATGAGGATTCAAAACATATATATGTATGTATCCATAAGTAATAATCAGCTTACATTAGCCATCAGCTTAATTATTAATGGATGTCTGTAGTTGATTCTTTCTTTGCCTTAATGTCCGAGTTGAAACTTACTATACTATATATTATAGTAATAATGTACTGATTATTATATATTTGATAATTTGTCAACGTATACTGTGCCAAGTTTTGTGACAGTGTAAACCTGAACTGTTAAATGTTGTTTCTATATACAGCTATATTATAATTATATAAACAATGTGCCTGTTCCTGTTCAAGCCATGAAAATATTTGATGCTACAGTGCTAGTGTGTGAGCATGTGTGTGTGCATGTGGTGATATAGGTTACAAGTCTAATCTATATCTTGTTACTGTTCCTCAGGTAGGATACAGTATGTGTTATTGATGGTGTGGGTAACTATATACAAATGGAAGCCATAAAGGCGGATTTACATTATGAACGTAACATAAGCGAATACACGGGAAGAGTACGAATAGTTAGCGTAACGTAAAAGTTGAATCAAGTTCAACATTGAACATCACGTTAACGATTCGTACTCTTTCCATGCATTTGCTTACATTACGTGAACGTTACGTTTATAATGTAAATCCGCCTTAATGTGTATGTAGTTATGGGTATAAAGCTATTCCATTTATTGTTTTTTGATTATAACAGGAGCAGATACACCAGTAGAGGATGTTATCAAGGCAATGACTGGCCAACAGCTGAAGAATATTTCACCATATCAAGAACAAAGGATGATGATGTATCGACTCCATTGTCTTCCTATATACCAATGGGGACAAGTTGGCAAAATCTTCTCAATTTCTTCAAGATTGAAGCTTCTAAGCTCTATATTAAAAAAAAATAACTATTTTAAACTTTATTTGGTATCTTAATTGATCACACTGTACTGTTTATGTGGCTTTATATGAATGGCTATATAGAATGGTTATATTTAAAGGTTTACCTTAAAATGGCAGTAAAAATAACAATGAAGACCACATCTTTCATTCTGTGCATTAACTTTCTTTCAGACGGCTAAATGTCAATTAATTAAGTATTATACATTGATCCACCATTACTCCTTGTGCATGCCAGTGATCATATGAAATCATGCTATTGCATGATGTTGGTTTGCTACTAAACTAGACTATATTAAACACTTATGGAAATTACATGTGCAATCATTGCTAGCGCTTATATATTATTTAAGAAACTTGTCCTTAAACCATACTGACAAAACTCAAATCATTTTATCTGTACTTTGTTAAATTTAGTGAAACTATGTAGAATATCTATTTCACTGAGAATAATTCTTCTTTTCAGTAGATTTGGGGATTTTTGTGCCGCTATTTGCTGTTTAATTTCATTCATTAATAGGTCTTTATTAAAGCAACAAATCTCAGTATACTTGAGGCTGGGATGATCTTGTATCACCTTCAATAACTGCTGTATATATAAACGAGCTAGTTCAATCAAGTCCTGGTCATGGTACATAGGGCCAATGGATTGGCTACAATTAATGAAACGTACTGTTAATGATTCCAGCTGTTCATTTTGATGAAGTAGCAATGATATAAAAGGAATAATTGCAAAATAAAGTTTTGCAAAAAATTTGTTAGCATCACTGTATTTAAAACGCTGATGATCTAGTAAGTATATTACCATACTTTTAAGATTGCTCTTGAAAATAAATCTGGTGGCCTCATCATGATGCTGTATCAATTCTTCTCCAATGCTAAAGTGAGCTTCCATTGCTAATTCTTTGAGTGTTGTATTGTGTTGTAGACCTGATCGTATGTAATGTAAGCAGTCAGCTGGAAAAAGAAAGAGTAGTTCCAAACATTCAAGGGTTTGATTCGTTAGTAATAACTGCTTCAGAGCTATGGCACACTCATGGGTACATTCTGTCATATATGGGGTAGATACCTTTAATGCTTGGACACTGTGATTGTGTTCCATCACTTGACAGAGCTTCTTCACTACATCATCCTGCCGCCATTTGGTATCACTTAGTGGATCTTGAATATGTAATTCCAAAATTTGAAGGCTTCTGAAAGCAATTGGAATTTGAGATAAAAAATCAATAATTTCCTCTTTTTTTGAATGTGTAAAACAAATACATTGTAGGTTTAAGCATTGTTTCAATTCCAAAATATTTGTGACAGTTGCCATCTGCTGAAAATAATCCCCATATCGCTGAAGCGGATTTGCAAATCTGTGCACATTTACTGCTGATAAGTTATTATTATGTCTAATATTCATACCTCTTGGGATGGACTCGGAGCTTGATCCATCAGGATCAGAACTACTGGCAAGCATTGGCAAAATAAACTGAACAGTTTCAAGTGTTGTATTGAAATGCATTAATTCTTCAATGAAATCACAATACAAAGCATATAGCAAATAATCTATACAATCTGTTCTGCTTGAATAACTTTGATCTGATGGTGAGACGTCGACAATTATGACAGACAATACTTTCAAATGTTTGTTGTATTTCACTTTACTTAACATAAGCAGAATAATTCCCAGCACAGAATACATTGAAGTTGTGATGAAATCATAATCAACATTAGTACTGTGGACATAACAATTAACGAAAACTGTGATTTCCAATGAATTCAGTGTTAGAGATTTACCAATGATGTCAGATATTTCATCGCAAACAAATTCAATATTTTCATATAACTCAGGCCCAGGCGGATTATGGTAATATTTATCATCTCTGTAAGTTATGTGAATTTCTTCAATTTTTGGCATCTGAACAAGAATTCGCATTTCATTAACAAAATCACATAAAGAACAATTGCTATTATTATAAAACACCGATTTACACTCAAACAGCTGTAAAAGCAATGTCATATTTGTTTTCTTCATCAATGAAATATTACTGCTTACCATTAGCCGGTCACATGTACATGTACCGGTATTTTCTTGATTGGCATGCATTTTTTCAGGCTTAAGGTCATAAGAAGGTAAAGCTAAATGTATATGTTTCCACTGAACAGATGATCTAGTTAAGAAATAGATAAGGCAATACCAGTCGAAGGGAGTGGAAAGCATATTATCAAGGCAATACCACCAGTCAAAGGGAGTGGAAAGCACATCAGTGCAGGGAATGGTGCATATAGAAAAATCAAAAATTGATGATGCAAATGTTTCTAAAAGATAATCGTTCTGAGACTCATAGAGAAAGTGAAGCAGACGAATTTTTAGTGCATCATGTAGATGATAAAATGGATCCTCTTGTTGGCGTGTATGATGATATATGTTGTGTGCTGATTCCCAGCTACATTGCAAATCCACACCATAGTTTGTTTTTTTATGAGGAATAAAGCAAGTGGTTTTCATTTTTGATAAAGTTCGCTGAACAAACATAGGGATAGCCTTTGTTCTACATTTTAAATTAATAGGAACCGAGAAGAATGTTTCATAGGAACAATGGCAAAGCTTTGTCAATCCAGCAACGAAGCGTAAAGTCATGTAAAAGGGAGGTGAGTTGAAATGATGTTTGAATAATTCATGACAATTTGGTTGTTTCGACATCCATAAAGCAGCAAGATATTCTTGTATCGTGAGATGGATAAACTGATAACAATCCTCACCATGATATGATTGGAAAGTTGTCATCAAACCAAGAATGTAGTATCTTTAGCTAATTTTACTTGCGAATCAAATCGTGAGTCATCAAATACAAGGGTGGGGTTTGGTTCTTTAATCATATTGTATGAAAATAAACATAACTCATTCAAACAATCATTTAAGGGGCTGGGTAAATTATCAATATCTTTCATTCTTCTAATGGGAAATAATGGATTTTTCTTTGAAACTTCAGTTTTGATTGCTTGAAGAATGAAATTAGTATATAATTCTGTCATTGTATGAGGCAATCTTTGCATTTTTCCATACACAAATATAAGCATAAAGCACACAATAGGTATACAGCAAATTGAACTGATATCACTTCGCAACTCAACTTCTGAGATTAAAATTTTTGCCTCATTTTCTTCGAACGCTGCTTTAATAAACTCATGCACTTCATCATATGAAAATCCCAGTATTTGAACATGTTTCTTGATAGGCTTGTAATTCCGACGACAAATACGAAGAAGAGACTCTGAGGCATACGATCGTGAGGTTGCAATAAGAGTACAGCAATACAAACTTTTCTTAGTTACGAGTTTACTTACAAAAGATGAACTTATGCTTTGTTCAGGAAATTTGTCCCAACCATCAAAGATAAGTAGCAATCCTTTACCATCATTTTCATTAAAAAGCTTACAGAGGCTTGGAATGGCATCACCATGTTTTGTATAAGCTGTTTGCATTAGCTCTTCTAAGTTTTCAGCATTCACTACTTCAGTTTGCCTCAAACTGAGCATCAATGCTAACGTAAACTTCACTCTTAATTCCCCAGTTGCCCACATTTGCATTATTTTTCTACTGAGTGTTGTCTTACCAATACCAGGAGGACCATCAATCAATATAACACCTCCTGATGGTTTACTGCTTGATCTATTCTCATTGCAGTCAACAAGTATATCATTAATATTAATCAGTGTATCAGTTGGTTCAGCAATCGGTGATCTATCTAATTCACCTCGAGTATGGTACCATGCGGCACTTTGTTTATCAGAACAGTCCTTCTTCATATCCAGTAATATTAATCTTCCATAATATTCTTTGTCCACGCTGATACCACGAGGCATCCATTCTGGTGGTTGAGAAATTACTTCACTACGTGCCTTTGTCTTCATTATCTGAATGAAGTCATCAATAATAAAAATTATAATAATTATTATGGTAGCATCATCCTAGTCTTGCGAGCCAGACTCTCTTTTCTTGCTTGTTATAGCTATGGGGGTGGTTGTTGAAATGGGCGGGGTAGTGTGGGTGGAAAAGCAAAAAAGAGAGTCTGGTGTCATCCAATGCATCCATCAGTACTGAACTGTCCAAAAACTAGCAAAACGAAATATTCTGACAAAGCACCTATACGAGAAACAAACAGAAGAAAAATGAAGACCATTTTTGTTTTTTACTGTTTGTTTCTTGTATAGGTGCTTCGTCGGAATCTTTCCTATTGTAGCTCATATAAAAGAGATTTTTATGCTCTATATGCAAAGTCTCGCATACCAGACCCTCCTATTCCTGTGGGGAGGGTCTGGGGACAAGACCGTATTGTTTTTGTTTAAGTATCACCAGAAGTTTGGTGATTGCTGTTTCTCCTTATAAGGCAACAGAGTGCTAGTGAGGAGCCACACTTCCATTAAAAAATGGCTACTCAAGTCGTTGAAGAGTGTAGGGTGCGCAACTAGTATCGAAAGCCTCCTATAGGAAGGGTCTGGCTATACAAAACTACCTGCTAAGTCTGACTTTCCATGCTGCTTATCTCATATTGGCAATAATAGCAAACATAACTTCCAACACTCGTTACATCGTGAATCAGGATTGTCTCATTGATGCTAATCGACATTTCTTCAGTTAAAAACACTTTAAATAGTTGTAGATAATTCTTGCAAGCCTCCCCAATAGTCCCCAGATAGTTTAACTCTCTTGGCAGATAACGAAGAAAAATCAGTTTTGCACACGCTACACTCTGCAATGACTCAAAGTAGCCATATTTTATTGGAGGTGTGGCTGCTCATTGGCCTTATAAGGATAAACCGCAATCACCAAACTTCCAGTGATACTTGAATAAAAAAGATACGGTCATGTCCCCAGACCCTCCCCGCAGGAATAGGAGCCGGGTCTGGCTACGCGAGACTATACTATGCAAAGGTATAAAGACCTCAAAAATAATTTTGTGACAGATATGACACGGCCACACTATTGTTAGCTTTTGGACAGTTCAGTACCGATGGATGCATTGCATGACACCAGAATCTCTTTTTTGCTTTTCCACCGCCCCACCCATTTCAACAACCACCCCCATAGCTGTAAAAAGCAAATATAATGGTTAAACAAACAAATTAAACAAGCCAGAATGATTAGAATAGTTCTAAAGATTTTGGTTAAATTTGATTTTGGTTTTGAAATTTGATGCTAGCTCATGTCTTTGTTTTTAAACCAGTCACATACTTGAATACACAAGCCAGTGCCATGCATTGTTTTTTTTGTTCTAATGGTATAAAATAGATATTATACTGTTACTTAATTATCTCTCAAAGAGTTATACCATAGGCTGAGTTTTGATTGCAAGATTTATACAATTATGACTACGAGCCGGGTTTTTTCCTACTTGCAACTATTATTAAAATGCAATTTCTTCTTATTAAAATGTAATTTACAATTTTTTTACATTTGCACATGCGCTAGACCCCAAATATTAAAAATGCATTTTTCCCGTTTTTTTTTTTCAATTTACATTATTTATTTTATATGCACAATCGAAACCTGACTAACAGTATACCTATAGATATAACCACACAGTAACAGTGTAATATCCTATACATAATATTAATAAAAACATAAAGCATACTAAGATACATTGAACAATGAACACTTACTCTCAGCTATGATTTCTTCAAAAAACAATTCTTCATTAATTCCTAACATTATAAAAAGTATCAAAAATTGTATGTGATGCTCTATTATGATGCTGGACTCTATTATATTACCTATGTCACTCAAGATTTCTCGTGTAACAGGTAAATCTCCTAAAACCTTACATAAGGTTACCAGGTTGCCCTTTGCCCTTGTAGCATCTGGTGCTGTTTTGAGTTTTAGACGGCGAAATGTGTTTAATAGTGTACTGGATTTATTATAATAAGAGTCATTAGTTGTTAAAACAGCATCTTTAGTGACATCAGGTATGAGATGATGCGGTGAGAACATGTCATTGGCTAGTTTTATTGGATCAGGAACAGCGCTGATCAGGGCACTTAAATGTTTGTCAAATATTTGTAACAGATCTGTAAAAAGAAAAAAAAAACTATAATTATTATGAAGGCAAAAAAGAATTTGTTGAATCATGTGCTGATAAAAGCTATAGATTCAGTAATAGCTATAATTTTGATCAAGTTTTTGTACCATCAGATGGTCCAGGATTCCTTTCAACATCTCCACACAATAGGAGTAGTAATGTGGCAACCACAGCTACTGACAGCAGTTGATGGACTCCACAAATGCTATCAACCACAGAATATACCAGTAACAATAGATCACGCCTATAATCTTGAAGTTTATCATTACTCCGCCATTTAACAGAGCTAGACTGAGAATGGCGTGCTATTCTTACAGACCAGGCACCAACAGCACATCTCCACTGGACAAGATCAATCATAATTCAGTAATCTGGTGAAGGCAAAGTGGCTTCAGGAAAATCATTACATCATTAGAATGATGACATCATTATTATAATAAATAATGTGCTTTTATTACTGCATTGCTAATCTCAGTAGCTCATATTGTTGCTGGTGCATGAGAGTTTACCATGTACTTTAGTGCTTTTCATTGTAAAAATAATAAAACAAACTGCATGTATAATATATTTTACATAACATGAAAAGAAAGCTAAATAAATAGTCTTTCGTAATCTGAAGGAAAAAAAGCATGTGTAGAAATTAAAAGGGTTAATAATAGGGTAGTAGTAAAAATATTTTATAAAATGTTCAGCAATTAAAATTAAATTAATGTGTCTATTAAAGTTAACATATCTAGAGAGTGAGAAAAAAAAGATTATTAATATTTAATTACAACATAAACCACCAATACCTATTGCTCGTCCCAGCCTTCAGAGGCTCCGCCCAAGTGATAGTGGACCTTCCTTAACTCCGCCAACCGTTTCCTTTCCATTTCAAGTTCTTTTTCAAGTTCCAAAGCTTTAACCTGTGACAAATTACACAAGGACACACCTAAAATCTGGCAACACATGAATATAAAAGCTCCGATCCCCAATGGTGTTTATGGGTTATAAATTTTACTCTATTACTATACTATATACCTGTGATTCCATTTCCAGTCTTTTTGCTTGATTCAGAGTTAGCTTTGTGAAATCAATCTTGGATTTTTCTATACAATAATTAAACCATCAATATCTCATTACTCATGTTATAATACCATAGCCATATTAAACTCACCATCTGCTACTATCTGAGCACCAGATTGTGCCGAGGCCACAACATTACCGGTCCTTTCAGAGACTAAACAACATTACAGTCACTAGGTATTACATTTAGTAATCCAATGCTCATATATGCATACCTGTTCTTGAGCTGGCTTTCAGTGCTGTTAGCTTTCCACTCTTAGCATGAGCTTTAACTTTAGATGCAGCAACCTTATGAGATGAACATAATTAATTTTATAACGATTAATTTAAAACAAACATCCGGAGGAGCGGAGGACAGGGGGGAGAGGGAGAGGGGGCAGACCCTTACCAATTGAGCTGTGCTGGCTGCAATCTCCCTTGACGATACGATTAATTGCTCAAATTTCCCATTACCATTAACAACTTTATCAGCAGCATCCCTAAACAACAGAAACACTTTGATCCATTCATGAAGTACATGACATATGACATTAGTTACTACTACACTAGACATATATTCATGAAGCATATGACATAGTCACTACACTAAAATACATACATGTGCGCAGCATACAGCACATGAGATAGTTGCTACTATGTGAATAGTACACTAGACGTATTGTATCAGTTTCCCACTTACACTAGTACACCAGCTCCGAAACCAACTTGCTTAGCTGCTGATATCAAGCCTTCTGACCAGTTGTTATTCTTCTTATAAAAGTCCTTTCTATCAGCAGTAGCACTCTATAGAAATATACATGGCAGGCTTGTCAACAAATAAATACAATAACTGGAAAGTACCCTTATCACTGTACTAAAGTAAACATTACAACTAACACACACACACACCTGTCTCAGTTGCGTTATTAATAGTAACCTTAATACCATGATGTAATCACATGAATGATCTATAAATAGCCCATGTGTACCTGTGTTACTATTTCACGCTGCAGATCAATGGAATGTTGTATCAGTACTTGTATAGACTTCATTAGATCAGTACATGAGTCCAATATTCGGGAGTTGACCTCAAGGTTAACACCAGTATGCTGTTCGCTTGATCTCTTTAACATCTCAGCTATCTTACGAGCTGCATCATCAATAATCTAATGGAATAGGAATGGGAATCAGAGAATGGAATGGGAATAGGGATCAAAAAATTGAATTAGAAAACAGACAAACAGAAAAGAAATAGAATTGAAATGCGTCAGAATATAATATTGGGTTGAAAAGGCAGAGCCATTTAAGCATTGTAAGAATATTATAAGGAACAAAAATGAGTCATGGAATGGGAACAAGAATGAGTTTTGAAATGAGAATGAGGCTACAAGCATGGTATGGAACTGAGAGATATGTAAATGAGCTTTACTTACATGAGAAGTGGATGCCATTTCATCTTCGACCATATCACCCAATGATGGTGACTCCCTCTCTATAGTCTCTTGCTCTATTATTATTTCCTAATATGGTCATAATGAAGATTCAAAAACATGTAAGTATCCATAAATAACAATCAGCTTACGTTTGCTAACATGTTTAACTCATTAATGGATGTCTGTAGTTTATTCTCTTCAACCTTAATGTCGGCGGTCGGAGGGTTCTCCTTCTTCAGCAGTGAAAGGTATCTTAAAGCATTGTTACCTATTCCTTTACTGATGGTCATCAGCTCTGATAAATATGGATAAATAAAGTTAATGAACAATAAGTGATGGGTTACAATAGAAGAGGCTTTTCATATACTTTGTTCATTAATGGCTGAACTGTTCCTTCCCACGGCTGCTCCATTAACGATAACAGTACTGACGCTCTGACTGAGGGAAGACAGGCTGGCCAGAGCTCCATCCATTGCTGTAGTAACACAATATAAATCCACTTATAACATATATAACCCATAGCTATTATACTGTATTATATACCTGTTTTATCCTGACCATAGAGGGTGAACTGGTTGGAAGCATTAGATAATGCCTCACATGCCACTTTGGTACGTGTTAGTATATATTCTGTAAGATACAATAGAATGTGTATTTAATCACACTTGAACAAGCCCATCATAAATTATCTACATGTAAAAGAACCAATATCAAGTGCCTATACTCTTTAGTATGGAGCAATATTCTAAAGGCACCTATCAAACTGTCAATGACAAGTACTTTGAGCAGTACTTTAGTACTCTAGTGAACTCTAGTATACTATAGTATACTTCAGTAAACTCTAGTATACTATAGTACTCTACTATATGCATACCCCTAATTAAAGCAGCCTTACTATATTGTGTAAAGCTGCAGTGATTAAAACTTCACACTGTTTTTTTTTTTGCAGCACATTTGATTAATAATTAAAAGTGAACATACACCATCTGTGTGATTAACAGCAATACATGTACATGTACTGTATATATAGCGGTAACCTGGAGAACAAGATAAGCCTGCGAAAGAAGGTTCATCGAGTTCTTTGACTGCCTTTTTAACCGAGTCCTCCACTTGTTCAACAGCAGCCACTATAATAGTATATCAATACTGGTAATTGATAATAATGGCCGTTATAAAGGACATACCAATGTGGGAGTGTGAACTAGACTGCTCAGCTTTAAGCAGATCAGCTCTG
The DNA here is from genome assembly GCA_036873525.1 of Chalinula nematifera. NCBI lineage: Eukaryota > Metazoa > Porifera > Demospongiae > Haplosclerida > Chalinidae > Chalinula > Chalinula nematifera. The sequence continues at coordinate 11,530 of JAYJLX010119637.1, forward strand.
AGGGAAGTTGCTGACTGTTGCAGCTCTTTAGATTCCTATAGAAAAGCCAGTGAGTATAGTAGAGGAATATATACATGAGTGGTAACAGTAATAATGAATATAGTGAATAAAGGTACATAAGAATGGCAACAACAATGCTAGTGATATTCTTACGCTCTCTTTGGCTTCAAGTAACTTTTTTATCTTTGAAACTTGGAGTGACTCAGTTTTCTGTCATAACGGGGTAGTAAAATAACATATGTACAAACTGTGACTCTATTTCCCCCCCCCCACCCACCCTCTCCTACCCCTCCCCCTCTATCCTCCATTGGTCATAGTACTCACCACTTGTTCTTTATACTTAGTCAACTGAAGACTAAGTGAAGCATTTTCTTTTTCCACTTCCTAAAAAAAAAAAGCAGTACAATAATGTCTTTTTTTTTTAAATAAATGACCAACCATTCTTGAGTTCTCTTCATTCTCTAGACTCTTCTCTGCCTGAACAAGTTTCTTCTGTGCTTCTCCGTTGGTCCTGAGCAACACAATGTGCTCGTTACGAAGCTTTTGGTAGCCTTCTTTGAGTTGACCAAACTTAGTTTCAGCTGCCTTTACCCGCTCTATATGGAGAAACAATATAACCAGAGCAGGCTCATACAAACACTGTACACGCTTTACCTTCAGCTACTTTGGCGGCTTCATCATTCTGTGAGCCAGCCTCTAACTGGTCTTTTAGAAGGACATTCTCCTAAGGTATTATAAAATTATGAAAATAGTGAGGTACATATATACAAGTTACTTACACTGCAAGCTTGTTCTGCCACTTTTTGATAGTCTAATATTTCCTTATCTTTCTGTTTTCAAGATAAAAGAAAAAAAAGCACTAGTAATTAACTACAGATAATGAAGGCCAACAAACCATTTCCAGTTGAGTTCTCAGGCCATTCAACAGTTCCATGTTGGCTTCGTTCTGTTCCATGAGTTCATCTATTTTAGCCTTCAGTTCAACAATCTCCTTCATCAGTTGTTCAATCAGTATATCCCTATCCACACACAAATAATTTTCGTAAGAATAACAATGAAGCTTGAAATACATGTAATAGCAGAAAAATCAACAAACACCAAGTTAAAACATAGCTGTATCTAATATGATGAAATCAACCACTCATTCCGGCAATACAGTATAGAATAAAATAATACAGGGTTCTGCCCTAGTGACCAGGTGGTCAGCTTAAACCAACTTTTAATCAAATTTTCTACCTATAAACCCTACTTTTACCACATTACAGGATTAAAAATGTACATTTAAATGGTATTTTAATTGAAATTCAACCACCCATGATATCAATACTAGATAGAACCCATAAGTATGATGTGATCAAACACTTACTTCTCATCAGGTTGAGGAGGTTGGACTGGCTCTTCAACCACGAATGGCTCAAACTCTTGGTTTCCGAAAACAGAGGAAAATATCTGCTCATTGCCACTTTCATTTACATGTACTTCCTCCTGAGGGGGTGGACCCTGTCATAAACAAACAAATTAATAAAGCCACATTCACATAGGCATATATGCACATGCACCCATCATCCCATGTAGTAATAACCCCACCTGATCTGTTTCTGAAAAGTCCAGCAATGTTCCATCAAGAGTGTCACTTGTGTTCAGAAGCGATTCCTCAGGTGGTTGCTGAACAACAACCACTCTTTCGGACAATGTTTGTTCTTCAATGTATTTTCCCATTAGAAAATCAGGAGGATCCTAACAATGAGGGGAACAGTTAATGAAGCAATGTGGGCGGAGTTTGAGTAAAGGCGGAGTTTGTCTGACCTCGGGTAGTACTGGGACTTCAAGCATTTTCTTAACATAAGCAAGTTTTGAGGCTCCTGCAAAGAATCTTCTCAAACTAAAAACAATAAATGGAACAATACGTAAGAGAGAACAGGATTTTAAGTGTATAAAGGTTTGAATTCTAAGCAATGATTCTTCATGGTGTGTGTAAGCATGATATTACGCATGATACTAATGTATAATACTAAAATCTGTTCACGTTGAGTTGAGGATTTGCTCATTAGATATTCATCTAAAATTCATTAATTATGGCTACACACTGCTCATGCACATCCGTACTTAATACATTATAAATGATAAGTTATTGCGCAATAATTGCCAATGAATACTAATGAGCATATCCTCAATTTAAAGTAAACGGACTTTAATGCATAATACTTACGCATGATACTGTCGGGTGAATCGGTCCCTGTGACCAACCAAGGTGTCAACAGGAAGAGCTACATAATAGGAAAATAACGTAAAACGTGTCATATAATGATTGATGTAATTCTATCGGATTACATACATACTAGTTATATACAGTTCTGTGAAATATGCAAACAAACAGAATTGATTATTAAGGCAAAAATATTGAACATTAATAATTGTATTCTACAACAAATAAACATATTGAAAACATAGTCTGGTGTAACCAGTATATACTTGTTGCCTTATAATTAACATTCCATAAGAACCGATTTGGAATAATTATGTGCGTCCCACTTTCTGATAAGTAGAAGTGGGTGTTTATACCAGACTACTGAAAACACATTAGATCCGGTATCAATCCCTTCCCCTGCCCCCTTCCACCCTCTCTTTCCTCCTGTAACATTCCATGATACCTGTGTGTAAACATTTCATTAGTCTAGTAATAAGATCATACAGTCCTGCCGAGTCCTGTATCCCTGGTATAAATGGAGTCACTCTGGTCTGCATATGGCTAGCTGATAATCTAGGGTTAGTGGCATCCATTGTTGCATTTACTGTTGATTAGTAGTAAAAATCAATGAAACATGAAAAGAGTTACCTTGCACATGCAAATAAAACTTACTGGCAGCATAGAAATGGAGCAGGGCAGACTGATAATCAAATACTTCAACAGAAAAGTGAAAGCTAAAGCAAAAAATAAAGTAGAGGAAATTGATAAAAGATTATCGATTAGGATACAATACTAGCAAGATAACATGTACATATTGCATTATTATGTTTATAGACAACAGTAAACACAACACTACTACAACAAGTTCTTATAAAGCACTTTAATTAGTCTACATACTTACACTGTATCAATATCACTAGGTATTTCATAAGGCTTCTCAGAGAAATCGAAGTTGGCAGGTATTTCTGGATTCTAAAGGATAACCGATACTATAATTATATACCGTGATTTTTACATGTTTTGTATGAAAATTTAATAACTGAAAACATGCTTGTTTTTATTAAATACATTTTAAATAACAAAACAATTTATTTCCAGAATGACGATGCTCTGTAACACATACCTTAACATGAAAGGCTATTTTATGCCATATGACTTTAAGGTAAGCGGTTATCATCCTGGAGTAGTTATCTCCCAAATTGTTCTAAATCAAAGAGGGGGAAAAAAAAATACAATTATTACAACTGGGCACAGCTGCGTTGTCATGGCAACGTTTGACCCTATTAAAAATTATTTTGACTGTTACAGCACCCTATTCCCTGCTAACCCAATGTTTGGCCATTTCACTGACGAACTTAGCGTGAGATGAAGACTTCCTCGCATTCTAACACAATAAGAATAAAAAAGAATTATATGTACCATCATTACTATACTAATAACCACCACGTACTATACTACTAATAAAGAATTATAGTTATAAGTGGAAGCCAATCAGGAAGTGGAGTGAATTACCACGGAGTATGTAAAAGATACACACAAGGTAGACAAATTAAGGTCGTATGGTATACAGTGGAACAAGGTATATGTAGCAACAATAACAACTGCCTATGGTACATACACACACGTACTGGTATACCCATACTTCAACATGAGAATAACATGGAACTTTAATAGGCCCTTTTATATACAAATTCCCATACATAAACAAACACACTACACATGCATGGACTATGCTGTGTGTATATGTACATACGAATAGGTTATACTATACAGTGAGACTATTACATGTGTATAATTATATACATAATGAACTCACTTGGCTAAACAATTAAACTACACATGTAAACAATTCCAAGGACAAATTATTGCGCAATACATGGTGTCTGATACAAAACATTACAAGCAAGGTTGGATATCCAACATAAAAGCATTAATACATGTGGTAAATGAATTTATACTGTTAGTTTTCGTCAACACACGCACACACCCAACCCCACCTCTGGATAACCATCTCGAAGCATCTTGTGGATGAGGTAGCATGACTTGTAGCAGACAGAGTTGCTGTTCTGGAGGGGAAGTGTCTTGATTACCTTCCACAATGTAAAGCAACCCTTCTCTTTCCATGTGGCTATAACTGCACCTGGTTATACACAGTAAGTATTACAGGTTAACTGTTAAGTAAGTTTTTACCACTTACTTCTAACATGCTTTTCCTTCATGGGTGCTTCTGAAGCTTGAATGGCCTTGCTAAGCACATCACTCTGTTCAATAATAACAATAATAAATAATACAAGATAAGTTTCGTGTGTAGCAAATACTATCTCACCAGTTCCTTTTCGAACTTTTCTTTGTCGATAATCGGGTCATATTTTGCTTTAGGACCGATGGTGGAGACGAAAGATGGTTGAGCCATTTTACTGGAGATTGAGGAGAAAATGAAATTTTAAAGAGACCAGGCACGCCCAGTATAGAGCCACGCCCATTAATAACGGGTTAAAACTTCTTGGGAAGGAAAAGGGTTAAAATATTAATGCCATGAATATTTTTAATGTCAACCATGTTACGTACCACGCCTACAGCTATTACAAAGCAAAAAAAGCCCCCTAGATTTTCCCCTACTATAGCTATATGATCAACTTCAGTATAGTCAGGACTGTATATAAGAGTGACACTTCTACAAAATCATTTAGGCAAAGTCGTTTATACTAAGACAGTGTCTAAAAATGGAAGATGAACCAGCCACCAAATACTGCTCCAACTGGTAAGGCTTTTAATTTCAATCCCTTATCAGTTATACTACCTTTTTCTGCCATATTGTTTGTAGCAAGAAGGACATTGCTTCCAATAACTTTTCCATGCATGAGCTGCACTGCAAACGCCATATTGTTTTGTGTGACTACTGTGATGAGCCCGTACCCCGGGCGGACATGGATGAGCACTTAGAAGATTACCATGGGAACACCGAGTGTGACTGGTGTCACCTAAACATGGAACGATACCTCCTTGAAAATCATAAGGTACGTATTGTACATACACAGTACGTCACTAGTCTTACGGAAGATCGTTATATCGACTGCGTGCGAAGGTGCGGCAGCTAGTCGTGTACGTAATGAGAGTATAGGTCAGCCATCTTGGCAAACGTTTTGTATGGCAAACCATATAGAAAAGAATATCCGAGTTGGATATTTATAATATTATAATTTATTAAATTGAAGGCCATTACTTGTATAACGTAGACAGTCTATTAGACTATTACCTCGCTCATTGTAACTATGATAGTGCTGAGAAGATAGCTTTGTCATTCTAATTAATGCACACTCAGCTAGTATAATTAAATTATGAAATTCATAATTACCAGCTGCAATTATACTATAGGAGAAGGAGTGTCCTGAGAGAGAAATACACTGTAAATACTGCGACCTTAAAGTTAAAGTAACTTTGTTCAGAGAGCACGAAGCAACCTGTGGTAGTCGTACTGACGAGTGTACTGTTTGTAAGAAGAGAGTCATGCTACGATTCATGGACGATCATATGCAGAATGACTGTATCAGTAAACCACGCCCACGCAAACTGATTAACAGACACAAACCCACTGCATCTGATGGAAAACATACTGTTGGAGCCAATCACTCAACTCAACGTAACTTGCCTGTTGCTTCTAATAGGCACCAACCGGAGATCATTGCTAGTCCTCCTCATGTTGGTGAGTACAGCCCTGAAGATGAGGAAGATGATATGGTCGCTGTACAGCCTAAATCACAAGTACCATATATACACTCGCCTACTTCACTTGTCAGATCTGATGGACCCGTTCTCAAGCCTGTTGGACTCATTCCTGAACATGGCAGGCCTGGACTTATTTCCAAGCCTAGGCACGTTTCCAAACCTGAGAGACCTGTTCTCACACCTGAGAGACCTGTTCCCATATCTGAGAGACCTGTTCCCATACCTGAGAGACCTGTTCCCATGCCTGAGAGACCTGTTCCCATGCCTGAGAGACCTGTTCCCATGCCTGATAAACCGGTTCCAACTCACGAAGATTATTCTATTGCAAGCAATTCTACAGTGGTAATCGATCAGGGGTGGGTGGGGTCTGTTGCCAACGCGGTGAAGAATGATAAGGAACTAGACTTGATGATAGCTAGCTCCATGTATCAGGAGGAACTACGAAAAAACGACAGAAGATATCCTCAACCAGTGAAAGCACAGGAAGATGGTAGGCCCATTAATATGATTTTATTGCATTCCAAATTGCTCATTAATATAATTTTATTGTCATTAATATAATTTTATTGGCAGTAATGTTATTGATTACGTTATGTTGTAATATATCAGTGGTTGGTGATCCTTGTGTTGTGGTAGTGTTAAATTCTACTTCTTCCTGTTGTAGTTCCCCCTAATCCTACCTCTGTCAGTGATGAAGAGTTGGCTCAACGACTTCAAAGAGAGTACGACCAACAAAGAGAGAGATCCTTTCATGACGCACACTTAGCCAAGAGGATGCAAGATGACACGCCCACTGCTAGCACGAGTGTGGTCGATAGTGTACTCAATAACCCAAGCCACGCCCACCAATTATATGATCAACTTGAGGAATTTTCCAAGGAAGACAGCCTTCTCGCTAGACAACTTCAGGAGGAAGAGAGATTCACTAGAGGTGGAGACGATGGTGGCTTAAACACTATGATGATCTATGATCGAGCTATAATTCACGAGAAAGAAGAAGAGGAAAGACTAAGAGGAGTTGAAAGGGATCATGAACTGGCCTCCCAACTACAGCAACAAGAGGAGAAACAGCAACAAGAAAGGGTTAATCCGCCATTACATGAGCATTATCAGGCAGAGAGTGTGCCTCAGTATCATCACCAGTCTAATCCTGTGGTTGTTCCTCAACCCAATACCCTTACATTAGATGCATATGAAGGTGATGATGACGATGATATTATAGAGAGGGGTGTGCACCAGGGTTTCAAACAAGAGCAAGACGACACGCCCACTTCCCCTCCTGCTAGTCACGGTATACCGTGTGAATTGTGTAGGGCAACGATAGACTTTGACCAATATCAGCAACACTTAGTGAGTGACCTTGTATAATAACAGTTGATTACAATATCATTACTGGCAAACGCAAATGATTGGCTATAAATGAGTATTATAGTGTTCGAGTAGCAAATTATATTCACATTGAGTAATGGTTGCTATAGTGTGAATCTGCTAGCAGTCCTACAAATTAAAGCATGTTTATTCTATTTGTTTGTTGTGTCTTAGGAAACAATGCATCCTCAATTCAGTGGGTATGTGGGTCGGTTCCAGTCACATGACACCGTCTACCGACCCCCCTCCAGACCCATTGACTCGCCCCCTCCCCCACGGCACCCTAGCCACGCCCCTTACAGAGTCACTGAACTAGGTATGTGAAGAAAGTTGTATATGAAATATTATTACCAAATTTGAAAATGTTGCTTTATGCTAGATGATAAGGTGGAGTGCCAGTTTTGTGGAGACAAGTTTTCCCCTAGAATTTTGGAGATTCATGCTGTTAGCAAGAGCGATAGATAAAATTGTACTAAAATATAAAATAATTTATCTTTTTTTAATAATTATAGTTTGCCTGTAGTAAGAACCCAGAGAAGCTGCTGAAGAATGTTTACGGAAAGCCAGCCACTGTGGATGATGAGGTTGTTACTAATACTATTACTGCCAGTGAAGACGATGTTCTTGATGAAGGTTCATTAATATAATTTACTTAATTGATTGCTGACCCATTGTTTGATTTTATAACTATAGTCACTTCCACTATTCCCTGTGAGTTTTGTCGTAAGGACATACCAGTATTGGAGTATATGGTCCACTCAGGGGAATGCCAGAGGGATCACTTTGCTCGTATTGCTAAGTATAGCACTCTTGATGACGAATACGGACATGAAGATGGGATACCATGTTCGAAGTGTACAAAGTTAATTCCTCTACATAATATACATATTCATGAAGTAAGTGGATTTAATGTTCAGTTATGTAGTCTGGTTATGTTTAGTTAACTGCACTGTAAACTGTCGTTTAAAAGAGTATAAAATGTGCCTCTATTCCTTAGTATGGGAGGAATTAAATTAAGATTTACTAAATCAAACTGTTCTTTATTATTAGGTACAATGTAAAGGAGGGTCCCCTGAGAAAACGCCAGCTGCTCCTATATTGCATGGCAGTGGTATTGTCCACCAACCACAAGACACTGCTCCATGGAGTCACACACCTCCAATAATACAACCACCAATATCACAACCATCAGCTGTTGGTGTGTTACATTCAAGGCAGCCTGTGAATACAGTACACCAACAAACTACAGCTGTACTATTATCATCAGATAGTGAGGAGGAGGGGGAGGGAACTGGTGTTGTTAATGGTTCAGTAGTCTCTGATCTTCATAGCTCATCAGGTATATTGATAGAACTTAGCATTTTAATAACTGTACTGTTTGCTGTATGGTTTTTAGAAGATATCCTTTTTTGCAAATATTGTGGTAAGCCGTTTATGGTCAGTGAATTGGATCGTCATCAGAGAGGATGCGATAAACAAAAACAACGGGTATGAATTAGTTAATTAACTGTTATGAATTATTTAATAAACTGTTAGCTCTGCCTGTTTTAATATTTAATGATTTTTTTTTGTTTTGTGTTTGTAGTCGTTTCCTAGCCGTATGCCTATCAACTCATTGCCGACCGTCGATTTGTCAAAACAGAAAAGTCACCGTGATCTACTACCACCAACAGCTTCCATGAAGCAATCAAATAACCATATTCCTACTATTTATAATGAAACCAGAAGTCGTGAGAAACAGCATGCTAGACTTATCGGCACTATTCCAACCAATGAAGGAGGAGTTCTGGACACTAAACAACGAATGAAGTTGACTAGCAAGCCAGCATCTACCTCAACTACCTTTCGAAACACTAATAGCTCTAAGACAGCTGGATCAGTACCACATAGTGGAATGAGGGATTTATCAATACATGGACGGCCATTAGATGGCCAAGGAAGAAGACAAGATGGTGTCTATGCTGGAGGGTATAATAGGAATAAGAGTTACAGCAGGAAGAACAATGGTGATTATGGCGGCCATATTGATGACACAACTGGATTGCCACACATCAGGCCACAAATAAGAAGACCCAAAGAAACAAACACATCAAGCCAATTTTAATTTTGCATTTTGTTTTTGATGGCTATAACTAATTTTTTTTGAGTGAAGGACAAAGCTATAGTACATTTTAATAATAAGTATTTTACACTAAAATAATTTTGCAAAGTATATAGGCGTGGCTAGTTAATTAAATTTCCAATTATAGAAATACCGTATATTAAAAAGTAATGTTAGAATAACTTGAGTGACGTCACACACTCCGATGCACACACACATGACATCCGCACACACATCATCACACAGGACAGGGAAGCATGGAATCTATGGAAAGCATCAGACCGAGAGGTAATTCCCCTCAATATTGATGTTCAATGAAGTTTATCGTTTGTATTTAGCCCCTTTGAGCAGTAGTCGGTCTAATGTCGCCCCAACTATAGTTAGAACGCCTATTACTAGAGGTAAACTAGAGTGCCACAGTATCTTATGCTATTATAATAGTCGAGGTCTTCCCCTTTTTTTATTTGAATGTCTTCACAATTACATTTCAGACTCGTCTATAGAGAAATTAAAAAACACATTAAAGAAAGAGCGCTCAAAGCTGGTTTTATGGCGGAAACCTATCACCACTCTGACGTACTTCGTACTTGAACTTATAGTTGAATTAAAACGTCTAATTCATGGGTGGGTATGGGTGGCATCCAACGTGTATTAAAGGATGAGTTTAATCAGTTTTTTTGCTTTTAAAGGATACTGCAACATCGTATCAAGGTGTTCTTGGCAACCTTCATCCTTACAGTAATGGTGTTAGCCTATTACTTAGATGGACCACATCAATCTGTGAGTATGTATTTGTATGACTGTAAAAAGCCTATTTACTTGTATGATTCTTTCGAAATGTGGGGGTGTTAATACCGGAATAGGATTGTAGTCTTATTTCATTGTTGACGTATTGTCAAAAGGTCAAATATTCCACATATAAAGACTTGACCAAAGCCTAGGGTTTTACAGTGCTTCATTAGCCGAATGTTTGTTTTGTTGTGTGGGTGGTTTGACCTTTTGACACAGCATAGCACTTAATGATAATTATATATTATGAAAAATTCACAGTACGATTCACTAAAATATGATAATTTCCAATTAAGTAAAAAAGTAAAGTAATCATATTATTTTTAGACTGTTATAGCAATAGAAACAAGACTATTGTGGTGGGGATACTGGATTGGGCTCGGGATCCTGTCTTCGGTTGGTTTGGGAACCGGTCTACACACCTTTCTATTATACTTAGTGAGTTAGTGAGTTATATGCTATAGTTTTGTTGTCATGATAGTGTATTACAGGGTCCACACATTGCGTCCGTGTCACTGGCTGCTTGGACTTGCAACTCGGTGGACTTCCTAGAGCCACCTTATCCTACCGAGTATGTTTAAAGAAAGAGAGGAAGGAACTAGAGGTTTGGTCAGAGAGAGGAGGGGGAGGGGGAGGGGGAGAGAAAGAAGGTTTAAGGATCAGTTGGAATATTGCACGTATTCAATTTTACCACCTACTACCTTCCTTTTTTTCCAATTAATGCCCGTTAGTATTATCTGTCCTGAGGAAGAATCACTCTATCCCATCACACTGTGGACGATAATGAGTAAAGTCAGAATAGAAGCCTTTATGTGGGTAAGCACACTTGATTAACAACTGCTCTACACGTATCCATATAAGCAAAGCTGTATATACATGTAGTATATCCCTGTTTAATTATTAAATGACATGTACATATGTGTCAGAGGCATATTGAATTAATAGAGGTCCCCTCCTTAATTAATTGGTACAGAATTAGTTTAGTGTGTGCGTGTGTTAGCGTACATGTTACTATTACTGACTATTCATAATTATGTTTGAGTAAATGTTTGTCATTTCTACTGTATATACATGAAAGAGAGCTTAATATGCACGCGAGTACACAATTCCTATTAATTTATAATGTGGTTATGTATACTGTGATCGTATTACTGGTGGTTGAGTAATCGTTTATCATTTCTTCTGTTGTACATATAAGGGAATAGGAACAGCCATTGGAGAACTACCACCGTACTTCATGGCCCGAGCAGGTACTAGGAAAGATATTACATTATGAACTAATGAATCTTATCCCATACTTTGTACCTTTCTCTTTCTCTTTCTCTCTTTCAGCTCGATTATCGGGTTCTGAGGAAGAAGACGAGGAATATGAGGAGTTAGAGGCTGTCCTTCATTCCCAGAGAAAGGTCACACTTTTCACTTTTATCAGACACCTTTTTGTAGTGTGCATACATGCATTGTACATGCATTTTGCTTTACTTATCCATTGTTACTGGCTTCTATGTATGTATGTATGTATGTATGTATGTATGTATGTATGTATGTATGTATGTATGTATGTATGTATGTATGTATGTGTATGTATGTATGTATGCTGCTTTTATTCAGCCCTCTTTGTCTTGTATTCCCTAACCTATTATTTGTGTTTTAGCGGGAAAATTCAATTACTGAATACTACTAGGATTAACAGCTGTTTCTTTTTTTCGTTATTAACAGGACCCAATTACTCGAGCTAAGAAAGCAGTTCACCGACTGATAGAAAGAGTTGGGTTCTTTGGGATACTTTTATGTGCTTCAGTGAGTCTCTGTGTGCATATGGTGTATTAACATCAAACCATCTTTCTCTTTCTCTCTGTTTATAGATTCCGAATCCATTGTTTGATCTCGCAGGAATCACATGTGGGCATTTTCTGGTACCGTTTTGGACCTTCTTTGGAGCCACTGTCCTAGGCAAAGCCGTCATAAAGATGCACATACAGGTTAGAACGAACTTATACTTAAAGCAAAAGAACAAAACAACGTAACACATTTTATGGTTCTTCATTGGACAGAAATTATTTGTAGTGATAGCGTTCAGTAAAGACCACGTAGAGTGGGCTGTGAATCTCATAGGGTTAGTGGAATTTGGAGTTTGCATGCAAGAATTACAGTGTATGTCCCCCCTCCCCTTCATTAAGGTTAATACCGTATGTTGGTAAATACCTGATGAAGCCTTTCAGCGAGTATTTAGCCACTCAAAAAATGAAACTATATCGTAAACCAGGCACTGCTCCTGCACAGGTATGTCTTCATAGTTATAATCATTACGAAGAATATTTTCACCATGTAGCTCTGTTCAACTCCAATTTGACACTTTAGCTTCGTTAATTATTCGTGCCTGCAAATTTTGTCACCAACTTAGTGATCTACTTCCTCTTTTCCTTTGTATAGAGTCCTAGCATGCTTCAATTTGTATTCGGGCAAATCCTGCTAGCAATGATTGCTTACTTCGTCGTCTCAATTGTAAATTCGATGGCTCAACAGTACGCCAAGAGACAAGATGAAGTCGTTCTACATCAGAAGTCGAAAGAAAACGTAACTGACTCTATAAGCATGACGGCTGGCGAAGGCACAGGCACACACAACAATATAAATCACACTAAGATATTTTAATGCTATTATTATAAATCTATACTATGGAAACGGAATTAATAATAATAATTATTACGAAAAATAATGAATCAATGGTTATAATATCGATACAATAACAAATGAATAGTTTTAGCCAAATAATTCGGCAAAATGGCAGCTGTAACTGGTAATTAATTTTCCCTCTTTAGATTATTGCTGAATTCACGATTATGTACTTGCTGTTACACATGTAGTACATACTATAATCCTGCCATTATTAAAATCCAAAGGTGGGTAGACTGATTGATCGTACATTGGGGGTGTCTACGTGCATGCATACTTGTGGGCTACAACTCAATCAGAATCACTCTCCACTTCAGAAATTTGATCAGAATTTCTAATTACAGACAAAGATAGATAGTTATAAATAGTTATAAATTTTTATACCTGTCTGTGGAGTCCATATCCAGTCTGAGAACAGGCATTTCTTCATCATCAGACGATAATGGCCTCTTATGGCCGCCACCCCCTACAGGGGTACCAGAGGATGTGCCATCGGGTGCATGTTGCTCGTGATGCACTATTTGCCGCTGCAGCTCGACCTGTTCCGCCTAAATGATCGGTTTAACCATAGAAATTATAATCTATAGTTAACAATCTTGTGATGTTTTATTGTTGGTGCTAATATATAAACTCCAGCCGATGTACATGATCAGTACCCTGTTTATTACTTTAACAAAACCCGTAATATGTACCTTCAGTACGGCAAGCTGCTGCTCCACACCCACGATGACTTCCCTAAGATACTTCTCCTCTCTCTTTAATGCGGCATGTGCTTCAACTTTCTCCATATTTAGCCAGCTCCACCCACCTTCTCTAAAATTTAATTAAATTTTTATTAACTTTAATTATTTCTTTAGGGGGAGGGGCTAGTTAGAGCAAAAGTGTGATCAGTTTATCATACACCTCAAGTTTACTCATGGATTGCAGTATCCAATGCTGATGCAATACAGTGCATTATACTAACTACCAGGTAGGTATAGGTAGCCTAACGTAGGTATATGACAGTAGCCCAGTAGACTGACTATATATGGTCATGATCACACGTTATGCAGCCGGACGTCCCAATACAATGCATAACCCGATCTATAATTAAAAACTGAAGGGTTATTTTTAGTGCTGTAACCCTCCCACAATATGATCATTGTGCTATATTAGGTGTCAGTTACTATTAGACATTGTGTTACCATGTGCAGCCCTTGTGTTCACACAATCGGGATTGCCACAACGCTTCTTACTACTAGCATAATCTACTCGTGACGGTAAGGATTACAAATGAGCATCACTAATGATCAAGGTATTGCAATTGCCACTGTAAATTATTTAAAACCTACATCATTAAGAGATTCTATTGCATACCGATAAATGCACCATTGCTGGAGGCACATGATGTCTGTGCAGTCTGATAACATAGTTATAGATCCAAGGAACCAAGTCATTCAACATGAGGCTATTAGCATTGCCAAAGCTGATAAAATCATAACATTACTATGTACTGTCAGTATAGTGTATATAGTGTTAGGGGACAGTGACTATAGTGCTGTATAGCCTGAGGTCAGTACAGAATGTATAAACCTGCTGTCAGTGTATATAATAGAAAATTGCAAAAGACCATATACTCAGTAATACCAGCACTTAAAGCACACCTCAAGCTCAGCTAGGGGTGTAAATTTTAGCAGCTACTGGAATTGTAATAACTTATAGTATATTGTGACCTCATAACCAGCTGGTTGCTATTACTGAACAGCACATATATATACACGATAGCATGTGGTAGAACCGTGTATTGCATGCTGTTATATGATCTATCAGTAGTAATACGATACAGCTGCTGCAGTTTATAGCATATTCTGTTAATTTGGTATAATTTTTCATGATTACTGCCAGTAATTGGATATTGTATAGATGATTTGCGAGTACTGAATACCGAATGACCCAGCCTAGTTGTCAACCCTCTCTGGCTCGCTCTACATCTCTAGTTGCATCATCAAAGATAGTATTATCAATCATACTATTATGCTATATGTATACAGATAAGATATTTAATATCTAAAACATCTATTAACCCTTTGAACTAAGGGATCTCCTTGAATTGGGTGGTTGGTAAGTGGGAGAGGGAGGATAGAAGTGGTATATGGTGTACATTCCGAATCCCCCCACTTCCCATTTCCTCTGTACTCTACACTACCCATGCATTACTTGCTGTAATTTAATCACAGACCGACATTAGACAACCAAAGGCATGCATGGTACAAACTAAATCCAAATAAATTATAAGATTCCAATGCATGCAGGTGGGTATGCAACACAACTAGTGTCTGATATGAATATCATTAAACCATTGGCGTCGATAGTAACACAGGTTCATAGTAGGTGCTACTAGATCTATCACCATATTTGCATTCTCTTATAGAGTATTCCAATTATTTCCTGTGTTAATTTCATAGTTGCAGTGGCATCAATGCTAGTCTAAACATTAATAAATTTTTTTTTAGCTAGCCTATAATTAGATCATACGGTAGGTTACAAATCTTTGCATAGTGCAAGCTTCAGTTAGCTTCTGCTGGAGTACAGTGCTAAGTGCTTGTCTCCTGTACTACTGGAGTAGTTACCAAATCTAGTCTGAGTGCTGGACTTACTAAACTGCTCAGAAGAACAAGGAGAAGATCTTGTAGGTTTATAGTCTCTAAAGATAAAGTACCTCTCAATTTATTTTGTTTGGTTGCCTCAGTTACTTTTGGGTGCTCAGTTACTTTTGGGTGCTAGATTCTATAGCATAAAAGAAACAAAATTTATTTTGTCAGCCCATAATTTCTTCAACTACTTTTTTTTTCCAGAATAGCACTGTAAAGCAACTAAGCATGGGCAAAGTACCAGTAGTGGTGTATAACCTATAGCTATAAGTGCTGCTGGTTATTTAACCCCAGCCTACAGTGCTCATAGTCTACTTGGAAACAAAATAAACTATCTCTCCAGTCCTCTCTTAGGCTTTATATTATACAATATTATACATAATACTACTTGACCAATATGTATGCATGTACAATGCATGCATGTACAATGTATACAATTGTTGCTTGAATCATTATGGAGTGATTACTATCCAAAGCTAGTTTTTGTTGGGCATGTATATAATTTTGCTTTCATTCTCCTTTGTCAGTTGATTGTTTCCGCTGAAAGTGATCTTTTTAAGGCAGTATTTTGTATATGATAAATCAGAGCACATTCACTTTTCATTTGCACAACATGTTTTCATAAAAAAAAAGGCTGCATTATTTTCCTTATCACCCGCCACCCACACACTGTTATACTAAACTGTTAAAACAGTAGACTCCATTATTTCCCTTAATTACAGCATGTACTTTCTTATCCTTTGTCTGGATTACCAATTAGTAAAGCCCCTGTGGGTAAAATAGAGTTGCCCAATGTCCAGTAACCATAATTATGTTAATAATAATATTCACAGCATGGACGCCATGGAGATTACATTTTGTCACCATCTGTTTATTTGCAGGGTATAGTTTACGGTGAAAATGGCAAGGTCACGGCTTCTTGCCCTGACTGCTTGTTTATTGCTGCTAATTTGGGTTGATGTCGGAACTGGACAAGAGTTTCCTTGCTCTGAGTCGAACATTAGGCTGACCAACCAGGACGAACTCTCGGAGCCTGGTGAAAATGGTCAAACCAATGAAACTCTTACAGGATTATTAGAAATCTGTGTCAATGGAACATACCGAAGCATCTGTAACGGGACCAACTCCAATTTTGATCCACTTGATGTGGCTGAGAGAGCCTGCGAGAGCCTTGGATACTATGACGGTCTGTTGACATGTCTATACAGTGTAAAACACGAATCCTCCTAACAATAAACACATTGTTCTTTTCCACAGACGACTTCGACTACTTCGTTGATTTCGGTAGAAGAGATGGCTCAATGAGAGTCATCAATTCGATTAGCTGCTCAGATGATGACTTAATGGGATTCTTCTCCTGTAGTTTTGGGACCATCGATGCAAACGAGTGCTCACCTGGTGATAATTACTATGTCTCCTGTGCTAGAGGTATTCAATAATTATATGTGAATGCATACCGTGCAGCGAATTAGCCTACAATGTTGCATTTGTAATAAAGTGACTTTACTAATTCAATAGATGTATACTATTGGCTAAGCATCAGTGTACAATAGCATAATATAAACTAGCATATCCTTTAATAAATGCATTAATAACTGTGTTTACATTTGTTATATGACTCCGTTTATTTCATGTGACAGTTACCCAAAGCCAGTCATACTGCAGTGATGATTTCTCCATTGAACTTCGATCACAAGCCTCTTTCAGTGTGAATAATGGAGGGCAATACTCAGTTGGATTCCCCCTTCTCTGTCTGAACAACACTCGTACTCCATTCTGTTTATCAGACACCTTTTCGCGACAGCAAGTAGCTGATCTGTTTTGTGGAGGTATAATTGATTACATCGTCTTTCGCTCACTCTCTATCTTTCTATCTCTATATTGTATTCCTTTTTTATTCTTAGACTCCGATGATGCTACACCAGGTACCCTATTGGGCCAGTCATCGTTGTTTAGTTTGAATTTCAATGTTGCGGAATCAATCAACTTCATCAGCAGCTGTGACTTTAGTGACCTCTACAATTGCGATTTTGAAACCTCCAATTCATGTTTTATGGACTATAACTTGGTCACTTGCTATACACGTGAGTATAGTATGGGTTATGCATGGCATTAGCTAGTATTGCATTAATATATGTATATTATTAGTGGAGCTTGTTTGTTTATTTTAGTATTCAATATTAGCAATAATATTATACTGTAGTGGACATAAACCTTCCTTATTTTTTTACAATTTAAAAAGTGAGATTTAAAGGTGGTCCCCCTTTTACTGTTGTATCCAGCTGTCACAATTTTCTGTTGCTATTTTTTTAATTGTCCACTATTGTGTATACCAACTAAAATCATTGGGAGTTGCAGGCCAGGCAGGCTAGGCTATGACAATACAACAAGTACTTTGGTTTCTTTGTATTTGTATATGAATATATTTATTACTGTGTATTATGTAGGCTTCTGTAGAATAAATATGCACCTGTCAACCCTCTGTAATCAATAACTGATTGAGTTAAATTTTTTTTATGCAAAAAAACAGCAAAAAGAAAAAATAGGGAATAATTAATTCAAATTGACCACGCCCATTATGAATGCACAATGGGGCCTGGTAAGTTTGGAATCCTGCAGCCACCTATGACTAAAATTACTAGCTATAAAACCAAGCCATCAGATCTATAAATTTTTTTATTAAAAATTTTTTATTATTTTTTTTTTCAAGCAATATTTAATGGATATAAACATACAAAGTTATTGTTAATGTAATTAATTCTTTGTGTAGCTCCTGGCTCCTGTATGATGGGTGAACTCATTAGAACCAACCAGGTATCCATTACGTTCCCTTCCAGCAGACGAACTGATACCGCCAGGTTGGAAACCTGCAACGACGAGGAACAAAGGATTGATATTTGTAACGATGGATTTTTGAACGATTCTGTCATCGTCTCTCTGGTCTGCCCCAACGCTGGATTCTGTAAGAGTCTTATGAACTTACCTATAAACCGTATTTCAGGAAAATTTTTGTATTGGTTTTACTTTCAAAAGCTTGCACTTGGCACAATCAAAAGTTGAATCTACCACACATTTGAAAATTTTGAAAACAAATTGTTAAGAATGATTTAATTTACAATAACACTTTCACAGTAGTAATGCATTAAACAATTATTATTAATTACGATGAATACTGTCTAATTCATAATTTATCTATTTTTCTATAGCGGATGGTTACATAGTATATGATGATACTGAAGACTATGGGTATAGCGGTAGTGGGCTCTATGCTGTGGATGTAACGTGTGATGAAGACGTGTTCAGTTTCAGTGATTGCAATTATACAGTATCGGATACCTGCTCTGGTGTCCCTCTTGTTGTAACATGTTTCGAAGGTTCGTTCCGATAAGTTGATGTTTCAGAGTATTATTTTAACTTTCAATTTATCATTTTTTATGCCAAAGTGCTTTGTACATATGCATGTGTCATGGTGTGTGTGTGTGTATGCTTGGTCCGGTATTCTTTCCTTCATTATGTTTGTTTATATATCCACATTAATTCGTAAATTGTAACTGTCCTTATGTAAGTTATGTTGTAACAGTTCTTCAGTAATTCAATGAGTGTTTGGTTTGTATGCTGTCGGTTTGTTTGTCTTTCTATGTTTGGCTGCAGTTCAGCTTATCTTGCAGCGTTTCTTTGTGTTTATTGTATGAAGTTATACGTGTACTTATAAGGATTAATGGTGGTTTTACTATTATGAAGTTCTACATGGATACTGGAATCAAATCCTATAGTGTTTCCCAATTTATAGTGTTTGAAAAGTTGAATCAATCCCCACTCAATGATGACAAGCTAGCATGCATCGTAATTAAAGCTAGTACAATGTTTATAATTGATTCTGTTTATTTTATTTTTTGTTTTTGGTTTCAGAATGCACCGACGGAACATCGAGACTCTACAACTCTCGAACTGGTTACTCAATGACCGACGACCTTGCCATTACTGGTATTATAGAAGTGTGTGTTGAAGGAGAGTGGGCTCCGATCTGTGACAGTGGAGATGATTTGCAGTCGGATGACGACGTTCTTGGCATCATTGGACAGGTTTGCTACTCTCTTGGATACGATGGTTAGTTAGTATGGGTCATATTGTTTATTAATCAATTAATTAATACTATATTACCACACCCCTTTTTCCATATAAGGTGGTGAAGTGCTGTCACCTGATCCTGCTACGTATGGGTACAGCCAGAGTTTGACAACATTGACAGATTTCATGTGTTCCTTTGGTGCTACCTCCCTATCGGAGTGTTCCTATAACATATCTAGCAACGGAGACTGTGTCAGCCATTATCTGGTGCAGTGCACAGCTCGAAATAACACTTGTTCCTACCCTGGCGAAGGTCAACTATCCACGCAAGCTAATTTTTATATCCCAAGCACTGAAACTTCCAACGGTATTGGGTATTTTCAAATATGTTCGCCAGACAACATATTTGCAGCTGTGTGCGCCGATACATTGAACGAATACGAAGCAGAGCAGCTGTGTTCAAGCATTGGCTACCCAACTAGTGGTACAGTTGGGGCTCTATACGGTTCAGAGAACGATTTCCCCTCGTTGCTGACTGCAAGTGGTGTGTACAATTACACGTGTCCAGATAATGCCACTGAGTTATCTCAATGTGACTTCACCTTTACTGATGGAGTTGGATGCACTGAGAATGGCGGAGTTGAATTACTAACTTGCACAAGTGGTAAGGAAACTTATTCAGTGATTTTTGTTTTACATACTTCGAAAATAAACATTTAATCTAGACTCTAGTGTCTTATCCCCCACTCCCCATCCATACAGGTGGAACTGGGTGTTCTGATGAGGTTCGTCTATCAGTCTCCGGTAGTGGTTACCTCCCCAATGGTAACCAGCTGCAAGTAGGCTATGCGGAAGTGTGTCTGAATGGGACGTATCAACCGGTGTGTAGAGACGCATTGAATCAGGATCTTGTAACACTTGTCTGCAATTACCAGTTCGGATCAAACCACAGTGAGTACATGTACAGCATATATAACATCAGGAGGAGTGTATACCCAATAATATTCATAATTAAAGGGAGGGCAGTCGAATTTTTATAACATTTCCAGCTGCTACTATTTCTTGGAAACTACGTTGATTTATATAATAATTATATGAGTATTATCTCATTGTGTCTACATCCTTTTACTATATTTGGGGGGGGGGGGGGGGGGGGGGGGGGGGGGGGGGGGGGGGGGGGGGGGGGGGGGGGGGGGGGGG